>APFE031201615.1:107488-122408 GCA_000404065.3 Pinus taeda
ACGAGGTATGAGAAGGCTCTCTCGGGTCAAACTCGGTGGATTTTTTCAATGGGAAGAGTTGACCAATTAGAAACAATGATTTTAGGCTAGTAAATTGATAAGAGGGTTTGATTTAACGTTTTTGGGGTTTTCTGGGCTGCTTGGGAAAAATCACAGCTTCAAACAGAAAAATATAATGAACAACACAGGTTGACGACTGAGGCAAGGTAGGCAAGGAATTTAGCATCAAATCTAGATTTTAATGGGATGGAAAGACTGGTGAGGAGCTGACAAGGGCAAACAATAACTTTGAATCCTTGTCAAACAGAAGAAAACATTGAATTGAACAAACTTATAGGCAGAGCATACAATACTATGAATTCTACCTAAACACTTCATTTGCTCAATTAGAAATGATCATGAGGTGAATGAAACATAACAGTTTACATATGGGACAAAGAGAAAACTTATGCTAAATTAACATACCACATGAATCTCAGAAATTAGAGCTGTGAAATTTCATTAAAAATCTCTGTCATAGACTGTACAATGAAGCTCAGTTTCTTCTCCAGCTCTCAGCACTCAGAAAACTTCCCCTCACTAACTCCTCTTTACAAAATGAAATTTTAATACCATAAAAACTAATAAAATGCTGCCCAAAACAGGGGCGCTGTTTCAACTAAATCCATGAAAATAGAACAGTCTTCCATTATTCCAGCTCGAGGACTTCTAATGACCTGTGAAAACTAAAACTAATCCTACTAGCTAAAGACAAAAATAGGCAATCGATCTTTTGAATGCCGCTTTACAGAAGAGGTCCCAATATTTGATGCTAAAATATGGGTTTAAACTGCCACATGTGCTCTTTAAATGAATCGAATATCCACATAATCAAATGCGCGCATATCACAATTTGATTTCTGTATCTGTTGGAGTCATCTTCCGTGATTTCATGCATATCAGCGAAATCGCAATTCGAGTCAGTTAGCCTTTCCACTGGAATTTGTTGAAACTGGTGAATAGGTGTCATTACAGGTGTCAATTGCCATTGCTGAAGACAAATATAGACGATCGAATCTTGTTCCCTGCCCCTTTGCAACTGCAGTCAAAAAATAGATCATCGGTTCCTGTTTTTCTGCTATGACATGTGTCTCTAAACAACTCAATTTCGGATGTGAATTACAAGTTTCATGGCCTTGGTGTATTTAGCTCCCGCGATTCAATATGTTAGAGGTGTTATCTCGTTTTCCTTGTTAATGGGTGGCTAAGTGGAGTCCAATGAAGCTTTGAAGGATCAATAGACTACTTTGTTTTTTGAAGTGCTCTTCATATGTTCCTCAATCACCGTCGCTGAAATAGAGATAATGTATTGTCCCTTGTAGTACCCAATCAAGTTCAGCGACTGCAAAGTGTTGATAATATCATCACTGCGAATGGCAGTCATGGAACTTAAATCCTTAATAGACAAATTTCCTCCATGGTCGCGGAGGACTTCCAGGGGAACTCTGCTCCAATAACTTCTAAAGCTAACCAAGTGTTATGAGAAATCGCCTATAGCCTTTTCGCTGCAATGGTGGAAGAGTCAAAATACACGCCAAATTGTAAGACTCTACGGAATATTTTTCCTTGGAAAAGTATCCAACTATTTGATGTCCATAATTATCCAACTCTGTTAATATGTAAAACAGGAAAGAGTCTACATCATAGTAAAGCGTCTTGTGGTCAAGGAAAAGTTTTGCAGGAAAGCATAGATTCTGACCATACAATTTACTCTTTTGACCATCCATTTCAAACACTGAAAGGGTTTGCAGGCTCCCTCCCTTTTCAGACAGTTTACTCTGTCCGCTGGTTGACTCACCATTCTGTTTATTATCAGATGGAACTGAAGATTGCTCAGCAACAACAGTCCTGTATATCTTATTACCTGGTGGGTGTCTATAGCAATATTTCATCATGTGGTGCTTATATGTTATTCTCTTCTTCATATATCTCAAGCAAAATTCACAAATATATAGCTTGTCTACATTTGAATATTCTTCAGGATATGGCGAATAATACCGTATCAATCTCGTATTTCCCAAGCTCCACAACCTGGAATGTTCTTGACTTTAGTTTTTCCTTCATGCTCCTTTTCAAGATTTTGGTCAATGGGTGAGAGTTCCTCTAGACCCTTTTGCACATTGTGTATCTCATCATAGCGCCTCTGTAGATTGAAATAAGTGAAATCATAAATGTCACAATCAAATATGCCACCTGGAGAAGCCTTCTCACAATCTTTGCACTACTGAATTGCTGCATAATCCAGTCTACTGATCACTTGAATTTGCAATCCCCATCATATTCAACAAATTACGATCTTCTTTGAATTGCTCCAGCACTGTGCCTTTCACAGCATTTAGGGTTTCCTGATCATTTCCTTTAACAACTACTCCCGAGCATTCTATGACTTCAGGGAAAAAGGTTGCCGTTTTGGTCAAGCGAGGACCTTTATATGTAACAGACTCAAATGAATAACCCCAGTCAAACGATTCCGACAAAAAGAGTCCGAAATGTTTTAATTGCTCACCACAACCAAGACCATTAGGAACACTCGCTGACATGAAATTCATAGCACACCACTGCATATTGCCATTAGCCCCTGTAGGTCGATATAAGGTTGCCTTTGGAAATAGACTGAAAGAAAGGACGTCATGTCACCATAGAAGTTGCTGTGCCTTTCCCATGGCTGAGAAGCATAACCTCCATAGATGTACCCTTCTTTGTCCTCGACCAGCAATATACTTGGTCCACGTCCAACTGCTAAATTTCCCATGAAAGTGTTGAAGCTGAGTCCGTGAACAGAGTTGTAATATAAAAGAGCCCACACCTGTGCTTCCTCTTGCTGAAGGGCCCCAACTATATGCCGTGCATATTCTTTCCACATAATGAGCAAACTAGGATTCATGTTCTCATCAATCTGATCAAACTTGTCAATGTACACATCCTGCAAAGTGCGCGTGCTGCAAAACTCATCTGTCTGGATGGTCGCTTGAGTTGGCTCATACTGAGTCAAAACAGGCATCTTCAAATGGAAACTAGGTTCAGTAATTCTCTTCAATAGAGCACCGCCTATCCAGTAAGCACCAACATGTCCTTCTAGAACTTGGTGCAGAATACGAAAACAAGAATTGACAGTTGAGGGCATTATCCGTTATCAAAGTAAAACCAATCACCTCGGATCATATTCCTCTGATAAATGAACAGCAGGGCATTCCCAATGCTAATACAATCATTTAATTCAATAGCTGTGGCAATGTAATTTGTTTGGGATTTCCAGTGAGACTTTCTCCAAATAGCTTTTTGCCTCTGATTGCTGATGATGTTTTAAATTCTGATTGTGCAGGGATAGGAGCTTGAAGTCGCTGCCATATGAAGAGCAGGTGAATCTGACACATATTCTAAAAACACAACATTAAATGATTTCTTCTTCAAAACCCTGTTTTGAAGAAGAATCAATCTCGACATGAGACGGAGTCTAACACCCAGTACCTCTTGCTTTGTACTTATATGTTTTTTCTTCAGTTCATAAGTTTATTTCTATTACATAGACTCATTTTACTTTGTTAGATTAGGTTGCTTTTGATGGTTTGCATAGCTGTTTTCGTTTTAGTTCCTCAAGTAGGTTAATGCAGTGATAGAATAAGATTCAAAAAGGCCAAAAACAGGCCCTGATCTCCTTTCTCCCTTCCTGGGACTATGATTTGAGGTCAAGGCACTACTACTACCACCAAAAACACAGTTTTGCTCTTCCATGCAACCTCTAGTGTGATGACTCAATTTGGAAAGATTGATATATGGGTTTAGATTTAGTTGCCTAGATCATTTCTTGTTCTTTTACAATATATCTCTCTACATGATTTTCTGTTCGAAGGTTACTATTCAACATTTTCTGTTTATAGGTAAGAAATTAGGTCAAGCTAGAGAAATTTAAGTTTTCATGGTATAGTTAGTCCTCTCTTTGATCAGTTTTTGTAAGTAGATGTGCAGATCTATTGTAGGACACCTCAGCTCACCACACATCCATAAATCAGCCAACACCAACTCACTTCTCACAGATTTCCCAAGTCATTCGCATCATTTCACCAATCTGCCCTAATAGCTGCATTTTTCTCCATAAGCTTCCCTCTTGCCATTTGAACAAATCCAACCATCATGTTCCCTCTTGACCTTCCTTGACAAACTCCAGACACCTTAACACCTTCATCTAGCCTTTAGTTAACCTTTCCCATCATTTTTCTACCTTCAAAACTCCAAAAATAGCTCTCGGCCTCCTCCTGTAGATCCTCCTGTAGATCCCCTGCAGCCTCCTGAAGAATTTCCTCTGAGTAATTTTTCGAAGTCTGATCGCTATGAAGGTATTCAGAAAGGTACTAGGGACTTCTTAGGACCTATCCACACCTTCCTCCACCTCTGCAAAAACAAACTCCACCTTCCTTCGCCACCAAACCTTTGCACAATCACAACCAGATAAATCACAAGCATAATAATTTCACATAAAGACACTCAAAAGCACAAAAAGATGTTTTATTCTCATTTCTTTTCAGAAGTAGCTTGAATAAATGCAATTTACCTTTTCAGTAGTCAATGGCACTCATTTCATCAGTTTTCATCTCTTTTCTTGCAAAAGTAGGGTTAATAGGTAAATTAGGGTTTGCTAGGGTTTGCCAAGGTTTGCATTACATTTCAGTTTTCGTTCTCTTTCTACAAATACAATAGCCTCTGTAGAGTTAGCTTTCTTTCATCATAGTTAAAAGCTTCTTCTGAGATTTCATAGAAGTTGGCTTAAGCTCCTAGCGAACTTGCGCCAACTGACCAAGTGACAACCTGCTGTAAGAGCTAGTACTTGTACATACAACACCGCCACTTCCAAGTTTGTTACGAACTACCAGGTTGATAAAAGTAAAGTAGGAAGCCCTAGGAGTTGCAACATTATTTCTGCAATACTGATGCTCACCAGGATACACTAGTCAATAGAAGAAGGAAATAGTGGTGCATGCTGTTAGTGCCTGGGTTTACCTTAGGCTGAAGTAAGGCAGGTCTAGGGTAACATCAAACCACGCTTAACCTAGTAGCTAGCCCTACCAGGTCGGGAGAGGGATCTCTCCTTGTCAATCCCAATTAAGATATTGGAAATTAGGGCTTGAGATGACTAAATTTAATGTACATTTTAGGCTAGGTATAGTAGCTCAGGGTTTCTGGTTTGATTTTTAGGTTTTTGTTGCTAGATCAATTGGAGAAGGCAGATTGGGTTCGGGAAATCAACTCAGGGATATAGTCATGTTCTGTGGGGCAAGGTAGACATGGTTTTATGTAATAGAAATGGATTAAGATGGTAGTTTAAGATAGCTGAGGAGTTGAGGAGGGCATAAAGAAACTATGAATCCTCTTCCAACAGTTGAAAACATTGAAAAGTAAATGCATTCCCAAGACAAAGCACAACAATGTATTTTGCCCATTCACCTTGATGCATTTAGTTTTATAAGAGAAAAATGGATTTGGATACATATAAAACATAAGAAAAACTCATTACAAAGAAGAAACAATACATAAATTCACTGTCACAAAAATCCCACAAAAATAGCTGTGAAACTTGGTTTTATTCCTTCCCAAACTGCTGATACAAATGTTGAATGAGAGCCACCACTTCTACCAAAGTCAAACCTTTACAAATGAATAAGAAATTACATAATATAGGTAAGGAAACCACTCATGCTAGCTATCAGGGTCGAATCCATGAGAAAAGGGGTGGTTTCAACCATATCTAAACTAGGAACACAAAAGTAGGCAGTGGAACAACGTGCATCTAAAACTTAGGAAACCGATTCATTATAGCTCAAAACCACATAGAACTTGATGTATCTACCCTATGAGGTGATTTTCATCAACAAATACATAAAATTCATCATTTAACATGCATACATTTACCTAAGCAAGAAGAAAAGTCAACCACTGAAGGAACTAGGAAAATTGTGAGTTTTAGGCAAAATTGACAAAATCTGCCTGATGCGCAGCGCCCTGAGCCTGATGCGTAGCTCGAATTTAGGGAAGCTTTTTGAGGCCTTACACTCATCCAAATTAGGACTAAGATAGCTTGTTGGAAAGCTCTACTTATCTACTTTCTGGAACACTTTGAATTTTCTAATTTGGAGTTGATTTGACCCTTCAAACATCAATTCTCCCAAGACAACTTCCTGTGGGTCCAAAAAGTGGTAGAGAGGGCATTTTTTAGGTGTTTTTTGCACTTTTGGTGACCTAGATCTCCTCCAAAATTGATGAAACTTTATGGGTTTCCTTATTTTTTGATGATGAATCCAAATCTATAAACCATTTGTCAAAAGGATGCACCAATTCAATGCACAACACCGGTGGCGCTGTGCATCAGCCATAATTTCCAGTGTTTCTATTTTAAAAAATGCAAAATGACAAAAAGTTTCCAAAATTTACTAAAATTTGGTAAGAGGCAACCTCATTAAGTGCTTTGTTGAGCTAACAAAGCTTCAGCCAAGATTTTGAGTTTATCATGTTCTTTCTTGGCCCTCAAGGTTCTCCTTAACTTAGCTTTTAGCCTCTTTACCCTTGTTTTGCAAATCTTGTTCCAGGTTAGGTAGTGATAGGCCATATGGCGCAACATTCTCTTCTCTTTGTTGGCTTTCTCAAGCAACTTCTCAAGGTGAATGTTCACCCTTTCCAACCATGTGTCTCGGTCTTTCTCAATTTCTTTCTCAAGGGAGGTCATCTTGATCTTTCTTTTCTTTGCCTCTTGCCTATCTTCCCTAATCATCTGCAGCTCCATAATAGTTTGATTATCCGTCAACTGTTTGTTTTCCTACTCAAGAAAGTTGATGATCCATTCGACCCTCTCAAGGTTAAGTGGTAAGGCTTGTATTTCAGCCTCCTCTATTATAATCATGTCCTTGAGTCTTGAGCTTTGAGAGCCCAAATCAGTAACATCCTCCTCAATCAAAATAAACTCTCTGTCTCGCCCTTCAGGAGGGCTCTCCTTATGTATCTTTTGTTTCCCTTTATCTCTGCTCTTCTGTTTCTGCCCAACTTGTACCTGTTTAACTGGAGAAGAAGGCAAAGCCTCTTCCACTCTAGGTGGAGATAGCATTTACCTATGGTCTGTAGATGAAGGCGAGACCCCTTCCACTCCTTATGGAGATAGTACTCGCTTGGCAGCTGCAAAGAGCATCCTAGTGCCTCTTTCATTGGTGACAAACACAAGAATCTCCTCTGTTTTATTTTCAGGCTCCTTTTGTTTCTTGGAAGGTTCACCTTCCTCTTGGGGATCTGAAAATATTTGAGGCCCCTTGAAGCACTAATGTGCAATGAAAGTTTCCCATGGCATTCCAAACTGAGTGAGCTGATGCAAAACAATAATTTTGATGACTAAAAAATGATAAATGCTATTGATTTGTTGTGGATATGGTTTTCTCTTTGCAATCACTGTCATCCTCTCTATGTTTTTGCATATTAAATAAGGGATGCTCATCATTCTGACCCTGGTGAAGTGCATAAGCAATCTGATGTGGTAGGCATAAAGTCTGGAGAATCTACCCTCACATGTAAAGTATTTAATGATAATTTTCATGAGTGGAACATACCGGTCCTCCAAGAATATAAAAGGAAACACCCTGCTGAGTTTTCCATGGTACTTGGCCTTGATATAAAGCTCATAATGATGCTTACTAGTATTTTTCCTTTTGTTCCACTTTTCCCCTACATCTAGAATTCTTGTGGCCTCTGCAATGATAGTTGGTGAAAGAGTGAAATTTACCCCAGCAAGATGTACCATATTGTTATCCATGTTTATCACAAACTGCCTTGCTAACTCAAGGTGGAATTTGACCCTCTCAACCATTTCATAAAACTCAAAACAAGACTGATATCTGAAACATGTGGTGGCTAGTGGGAAAGCAAGGAGTTCACTCATGCTGATAGGTTCCTCCTTGATGATTTTTCCACCTTTGTGAGGCTTCCTGGACTGCACATTTCTTTCCCTTGAGCTATCACTAAGTGTGTCCTCTTCCAAATCTGATTCACTACTTCTTTCCATGCTTGTCTCTATGAGAATAATGGATATGGTGAATAATGGATAATAGGTGGGAACAAAAGATGAGTATGAAGAGATTTGTAAATGGAACAATAGTAATGAGATAGGGTAGGGGAATGAAGGGAAGGATTTGGGGAGCTAGGGTTTTGATTTATGAGGGACTTAGGGTTTAATAAAGGGGATTAGTTTCTTAGAGGAATAGGGAAAGGGAAAATAGAATCAAGGGGTAGTTTTAGTGCAATGAAGTTGGGAAAAGGGACAAAGGATGTTGGTTTTGCAATGTTGTGAAGGTTTTGCAATGATGTGAAATAGAGTATGGAGGCAAGCTAGGGTTTGACATTTAGGAAGCAAAAATCATGAACCAAACATGAAAGACCTTATTTTAGCTTAGGATGTATTAACACCTACTTGTTAGGAGGTGAATGCGGCATTTGAGAGGATTTGAGATGAATTTGTGTGATTTTGAAGCCTCACTGGCCAATGCCCGGCGCCAATGTATTTTTATAGAGGGAAAAGCTGCCTGATGTGCAGAGCCCCTCTGATGCGCAACGCTGACCATCTAATGCGCAACACCAAGCAAACTTGTTGCAAATTTCAGGTTTTCTTCCCTCTTTGCTCAATCTTCCTTCAAAACGCGATTTTGGCTCTCCACTTGATTTTTTGCAAAATGGAATGCCTTGCTAGCATGAATTTTCTTTATATACCATACACTTTAATTTTTGTTCATTTCCAACCCACTTTTCTAAAGTCTTAGCCACTTTTCAAAAACTCTATTTTTCAGTTGGAAGTTTGACACTTTTTCTTGGCAATTTGATGGACTGATGTCTTGATGCTTTTGTTTTTGCAGTGGCAGGAGTTGGCAAGGAGACCAGGAACAACTACTGTGTGCTTATTACATATAGAAACAATTAAATTGCATGAGTTTTTACAAAAATGGAAAAATTCTGTTTTCACTTCAAAACAGAGGTTTGAGGTGAAAAAGATTTATTGAGCGTATTAGAAGTAAACTTATCACTTTATGAACCTTCATGTGCCTACTGACCTCTTTATTAGAGCATGATTGACAAACCCTAAGACCTAATGGAAATAAACCCTAGGACTATTTGTTATACATGAAATGAAATAGGATGACTGTGAATGACTAAAAAAAATGTGTAAATAGGTCAGCAAGTGGATGTCATGAGGGAAACTAACAAGAAACCACTACCATCAGTTGATCCATGACCTAATGGAATGCAACTGATCGAATGAGACACCTAATATGCATGCAAAAGAGCAATTTGATCACTGATGGAAGTGTGAAGACACTAACACTAACATTGGCTCCAATGGGGATGGTAGCTCCTTGGAGGTGCCAAGAACCACAGATCTTTGGAAAAGCAGACCAGTGCCTTCATCCATTGGGCAATATGGAACCAATAACTTCAGAACACCGAAACAAACACCTTGACTCAAAATGACTCAAAACTGAATTGACTAAAAACCAAAACTCACTGAAGACTGATACTGACTCAAGTACTTACAAAGCTTTTTGATGGCAACAGACCATCAAGATTTGAGGGCTTCAAATCATGATGACAACCACCTGTCTACTGATGAAATATTTACAATCATGTGAAGTGGACCTTCCAATGTAACCAATCCAACAGATGGCTACTTACTGAAATCTTGCTCTCACTCTCCCCGAGCAGGTAGAACGATGTACATGTAGGCAACTCACTAGAACAACTGAAACCAAGGATTATACTAACGAACCAGGCAACATTCATCTTTTCTAATGCTTGCAAAATAAGGTCGAAGGGATCTTGAAAATCTTGAAGCAATAGCTTGTCTTGAGATCCAGCAGCAAAAATACAAGTACTCCCTTCATTCTGATCTGAAAGAACAGTTGGTTGCTGATTGATAGGAAGGCATAGAGCAGTATAAGCTTCTGATATCTGAGTGTTGGATGTAAATTCCTTGACTATGAGGAATTCTGACTCGAATTCTGGCATACTGTCTCTCTCAGGCTCAATTTCATTGTCTAAGACTTTCCTAAACAAAAAACATTCTTCAAGATGATCAAATATGACAACCTTATTATTTTCATGAAGGAAAACATTATTTGTTCGTTGATCTATAAATCTAATTTCAAGACTGTTATCATTTTCAAAAGTGGAAGAAGCTTCATTAACACCTTCTTGACTATGTGAACATTGCAAACCTGCGTTAGCTTGGGCTGTAATCTGACCTTTAAGGAGTTGATCTATCTCATCTTCAGACAGAGGAGATAATACCTTTTGTTTTCTTTTGCTCAAGCCATTATTGTCTTCTTGCAATAACATTTCAAAACATGAAAAACTTGAATGACAGTCCTTAATTCCCTGGTCTTCTGAAATTTGAAAACATTGTTAATCATCTTCATATGACATGGCAATCAAATTGTCATCGCACTGATAAGTCATACGAGGGAAAATTTCAGATAGTTCTTGAAACTCAAAACTAACACTTTTATCATTTACCACTGAGTTATCCAAAGAAGGTTTTTCACTTACATGAACAAAGATCTCATCTTGTTTTTCATAAAAGGACTGGATTACCTCCTCGTGAAGACTTTGTTTTAATGAAATGAGAACACTTGGATAAATAACTTTGTCTTCTTCTTTTCAGACGATCTCAACAACACAACTCTCCTTCATGGGATTCAGAACAAGGTACTCTTCATCATCACAATCTGAAATTGAAACTTGAGTTCCCTGCATACTGCCACCTGCTATGAGCAGATCTGAAATAAGACCTTCTCTTTCATTTTTCCATTGTAATAAGATCTTGATCCTGCTGCAAATTTTCCTTAGAAACTTGATAAGTGTCCTCTAAGCTCTCTTTATGCTGCTGAAATGGATTTTCATAAAGGGCTTCCATGATCTCATTGTCCATGAAGTTATCATCTTCATAAATTCTCCCAAGATTTTCAATAAAACTATAAACATGTTTGCAACAGTTCTGAACTAATATTAAGGATGGGATTCTTTATACCTTTCAAAGAACATAGTATGAAAATCTTTCAAACAATAAATATAAGCAAGCAGAAAACTTTGATACTAAGATTGGGCTTCACCTTCTAGAGCGGCAATGAATATCTTGATTAAGCAGTCTTCAGGAAAATCAACCTTCAACTTGCAAATATGTATGTGAAATCTAACTAGATGTAAAGCAGCATCATTCCTACCATCATCTTTAAACATAGGCAAATTCCTTTGCCAATATACCTTCGGAATTTTATTTGGGAAACCTGGAATGTGATCTCGACTCATGGGAGCATACCTTCGAGTAAACAAATCCATTTTGATAACAATGAATTGACCAATAAATTCTTCAGGCTATGGGTTCTTGAAGAGTAAAGTTGCCATAAAAAATTCTGAAGCCTGGGATTCTTCGACATTGGAGTTGCCAGGTGAATGATTTCAGCCTTCCAATGTCTGATCGTTGTCCACCATCAACAATCAGATCTAAGCTTGATACATTTTGCTGAGGAACATAAAACTACGTTCCCCAGTATGGTCTCCACTATGTTAGTGTCAATGTCTTCACACTTCCATCGGTGATCAAATTGCTCTTTTGCATGCATATTAGATATCTCATTCGATCAGTTGCATTCCATTAGGTCATGGATCAACTGATGGTAGTGTTTTCATGTCAGTTTCCCTCATGACATCCACTTGCTGACTTGTTTACACATTTTTTTTAGTCATTCACAATCATCCTGTTTCATTTCATGTATAACAACTAGTCCTAGGGTTTAGTTCCATTAGGTCTTAGGGTTTGTCAATCATGCTCTAATAAAGAGGTCAACAGGCAGATTAAGGTTCATAAAGTTATAAGTTTACTTCTGATATGCTCAATAAATCTTTTTCACCTCAAAACTTTGTTTTGAGGTGAAAACAAAGTTTTCCCATTTTTGTAAAAATTTCATGTAATTTAATTGTTTCTATATGTAATAAGCACTCAACAACTATTCCTGGTCTCCTTTCCAACTCCTGCCACTGCAAAAACAAAAGAATTAAGACATTAATCCATCAAATTGCCAAGAAAAAGAGTCAAACTTCAAACTGAAAAACAAAGTTTTTGAAAAAGTGACTAAGACTTTAGAAAAGTGGGTTGGAAATGAACAAAAATTAAAGTGTATGGTATATAAAGTAAATTCATGCTAGCAAGTCATTCCATTGTGCAAAAAATCAAGTGGAGAGCTAAAATCGCGTTTTGAAGGAAGATTGAGCAAAGAAGGAAGAAAACCCGAAATTTGCAGCAAGTTTGCTTGGTGTTGTGCATCAGAGGGTCGGCGTTGCGCATCAGAGGGGCACTGTGCATCAGGCAGCTTTTCCATATGTAAAAATACACTGGCGCTGTGCATCAGGCAAGTGCTGCGCATTGGGCTCAGTGCGCTGCGGATTGGCCAGTGAGGCTTCAAAATCACACAAATTCATCTCAAATCGTCTCAAATGCTACATTCACCTCCTAACAAGTAAGTGTCAATACATACTAACCTGAAATAAGGTTTTTCATGTTTGGTTCATGATTTTTTCTTCCTAAAGGTCAAACCCTAGTTTGCCTCCATACTCTATTTCACATCATTGCAAAACCTTCACATCATTGCAAAACCAACATCCTTTGTCCCTTTTCCCAACTTCATTGAACTAAAACCATCCCTTGATTTTATTTTCCCTTTCCCTATTCCCCTAAGAAACTAATCCCCTTTATTAAACCCTAAGTCCCTCATAAATCAAAACCCTAGCTCCCCAAATCCTTCCCTTCATTCCCCTACCCTATTTCATTATGTTCTGTTTACAAATCTCTTCATACTCATCCTTTGTTCCCACCTATTATCCATTATTCACCATATCATCACCATATCCATTATTATCATAGAGACAAGCATGGAAAGAAGCAGTGAATCATATTTTGAAGAGGACACACTTAGTGATAGCTCAAGGGAAAGAAATGTACAGTCCAGGAAGCCTCACAAAGGTGGAAAAATCATCAAGGAGGAACCTACCAGCATGAGTGAACTCCTTGCTTGCCCACTAGCCACCACATGTTTCAGATATCAAACCTATATTGAGTTTTGTGAAATGGTTAGAGGGTCAAATTCCACCATGAGTTAGCAAGGCAGTTTGTGATAAACATGGATAACAATATGGTACATATTGCTGGGGTAAATTTCACTCTTTCGCCAACTATCATTGCAGAGGCCACAAGAATTCAAGATGTAGGGGAAAAGTGGAACAAAAGGAAAAATATTAGTAAGCAACATTATGAGCCTTATATCAAGGCCAAGTACCATGGAAAACTCAGCAGGGTGTTTCCTTTTAAATTCTTGGAGGACCGGTATGTTCCACTCATGAAACTTATCATTAAATACTTTACATGTGAGGGTAGGTTCTCCAGACTTTATGCCTACCACATCAGATTGCTCATGCACTTCACGAGGGTCAAAATGATGAGCATCCCTTATTTCATATGCAAAAGCATAGAGAGGATGATAGTGATTGCAAAGAGAAAACCATATCCACAACAACTCAATAGCATTTATCATTTTTCTGTCATCAAAATTATTGTTTTGCATCAGCTCACTTAGTTTGGAATGCCATGGGAAACTTTCATTGCACATGAGTGCTTCAAGGGGCTTCAAATATTTTCAGATCCCCAAGAGGAAGGTTAACCTTCCACGCAACAAAAGGAGCCTAAAAATAAAACAGAGGAGGTTCCTGTGTTTGTCACCTATGAAAGAGGCACTAGGATGCTCTTTGCAGTTGCCAAGCGAGTACTATCTCCACAAGGAGTGGAAGGGGTCTCTACAGACCATAGGAAAATGCTATCTCCACATAGAGTGGAAGGGGCTTTGCCTTCCTCTCCAGCTAAATAGGTACAGGTTGGGCAGAAACAGAAGGGCAGAGATAAAGGGAAACAAAAGATGCATAAGGAGAGCCCTCCTGAAGGGCAAGACAAAGAGTTTATTTTGATTGAGGAGGATGTTACTGATTTGGGCTCTCAAAGCTCAAGACTCAAGGACATGATTATCAAAGAGAAGGAGGCTGAAATGCAAGCCTTATCACCTAACCTTGAGAGGGCCAAATGGATCATCAAATTTCTTGAGCAAAACAAACAGTTGACAGATAAGCAAACTATTATGGAGCTGTAGATGATTAGGGAAAATAGGCAAGAGTCAAAGAAAAGAAAGATCGAGATGACCTCCCTTGAGCAAGAAATTGAGAAAGACCGAGAGACATGGTTGGAAAGGGTGAACATTCACCTTGAGAAGTTGCTTGAGAAATCCAACAAAGAAAAGAGAATGCTGCGCCATATGGCCTATCACTACCTAACCCGGAACAATATTTGCAAAACAAGGGTAAAGAGGCTAAAATATGGCCAAGAAAGAACATGATAAACTCAAAATCTTGGCTGAAGCTTCATTAGCTCAGCAAAGCACTTAATGATGTTGCCTCTTACCAAATTTGAAGAAATTTTGGAAACTTTTTGTCATTTTGCATTTTTGAAAATAGAAACACATGAAATTTTGGTGGTGGCGCTGCGCATTGAATTGGTGCATCCTTTTAACAAATGGTTTATCAATTTGGATTCATCATCAAAAAATAATGAAACCCAGAAAGTTTCATCAATTTTGGAGGATATCTAGGTCAACAAAAGGGAAAAAAACACCCAAAACATGCCCTCTCTCCCGCTTTTTGAACCTGTTAGTGTCAGTCTTTCCAGCCTTCCTCCAGTGATCAAATGTGCTCTTACAAAGTGATTTTGAAGTGTCAAGGTCAAATTTTGTCATTTCAGTGAGTCTTCAAGCAAAATTTGGTCACT
>APFE031201615.1:129527-143701 GCA_000404065.3 Pinus taeda
AGGGCTAGCTACGAGGTGAAATGGTTTGATGTTGCCTTGAAGGTTTGCCTTTCTCAGCCTGAGGTGAAATCTCAAGCGCTAACAGAACCCACATGAAGCAGTCTTGGGAGAATTGATGTTTGAAGGGTCAAATCAACTCCAAATCAGAAAATTAAAAGTGTTCCAGAAACCAGACAAGTAGATATTTCCAACAAGCTATCTTGGGTCTGATTTGGATGAGTGGAAGGCCTCCAAAAGCTTCCCTAAATCGGCGTTGCGCATCAGGCTCAAGGCGCTGCACATCAGGCAGATTTTGTCAACTTTGCCTAAAACTCAAAATTTCGCCTAGTTTCTTCAGTGGTTGAAGTTTCTTCTTGTTTAGGTAAATGTATGCATGGTAAATGATGTATTTGATGTAAGTATTGATGAAAACTGCCTCATAGGGTAGATACATCAAGTTCCAAGTGGTTTTGAGCTGTAATGAATTGGTTTCCTAAGTTTTAGAGGCAAGCTGTTCCACTGCCTACTTTTGTGTTCCTAGTTTAGATATGGTTGAAACCACCCCTTTTATCATGGATTCGACCCTGATAGCTAGCATGAGTGGTTTCCTTGCCTATATTATGTAATTTATTAGCCATTTGTAAAGGTTGGACTTTGGTAGAAGTGGTGGCTCTCATTGAACATTTGTATCAGCAGTTTGGCAAGGAATAAAACCAGGTTTCACAACTATTTTTGTGGGATTCTTGTGACAATGAGTTTATGTATTGTTTCTTCTTTGTAATGAGTTTTTCTTATGTTTTATATGTATCCAAATACATTTTTCTCTTCTAAAACTAAATGAATCAAGATGAATGGGAAAAATACACTGCTGTGCTTTGTCTTGGGAATGCATTTAGTTTTCAATGTTTTCAACTGTCTGAAGAGGATTCATATTTTCTTTATGCCCTACTCAACTCCTCATCTATCTTAAACTACCATCTTGATCCATTTCTAGTACATAAACCCTTATCTACCTCGCCCCACAGAACATGACTGTGTCCCTGAGTTGATTTCTCGGACCCAATCTGCCTTCTCCAATTGATCCAACAACCAAAAACCTAAAAATCAAACCAGAAACCCTAAGCTACTATACCTAGCCTAAAATCTACATTAAATTCAGTCATCTCAAGCCCTAATTACCAATATCCTAATTGATATTGACAAGGAGAGAGACCTCTCTTGACCTGGTAGGGCTAGCTACCAAGTTAAGCGTGGTTTGATGTTACCCTAGACCTGCCTTACTTCAGCCTGAGGTAGATCCAGACACTAACATGCGCGACAGATTTCTCTACTATCATTTGTATAAAATGGGATCGGACGAGATACTGTGATGATATGTGCCTGATTTTGAATGAAGCAATATCCTAGCTGAAGCTCATGGAGGAGCTGCAGGAGACCATTATGTAAGAAAAACAACAGCATAGAAGATTTTACGTGCTGGGTTGTGGTGGCTAACAACGCATAAGGATTCAAAAGCATAAGGATGGACAGGCCGTCATGGAGGGATGAGCTACCTCTGAATCCACAAGTTTCGTCGCAACCATTTGAAAAGTGGGCAATTAATTTTGTAAGACTGATTCAGCCTCCAGGAAAGAAGATGGGTGCGCAGTATATCATCACCGCGTCTGAGTATTTGACCAGATGGGAAGAGGTGCAACCTGTAAAGGATTGTACAAGGGAAACAACAACGAAACTCCTGTTTGAATATGTGCTGACCAGGTTCAGTTGCCCGAAGATTTTGATGAGTGATCACAGTACACACTTCCTTAATGAAACAATCAATGTGCTGATGGAAGAGTTCCAAGTTTATCATTAGAAGAGCACGTCGTATCATCCTCAGGCTAATGGGATGGTGGAAGCATTTAATAAGATATTGGAGAACGTGCTAACCAAGGTTTGCAACGCACAGAGGAATGATTGGGACGTGCATGTACCAACAATGTTATGGTCCTATAGAAATACTTGTAAGAAGTTGACTATACAAAACACCGTTTAGGCTAGTCTATGGCGTAGAAGAAGTAATGTTGATGGAATATATTGTACCTAGTCTATGCATAGCAGTGTTCATAGGAATTGCGGACCGCAGAGCCGTAGAAGAAAGGATCGTGCAACTGATAGAGTTGGAGGAAGATAGATTCTTGGTTGTATTCCATTAACAAGTTCAGAAGGAGTGTGAAAAGGCATGGCGTGATCGACACATCAAACTGCACACCTTCAAGGTAAACGATTTAGTTTTATTATATGACAACAAGTTTGATAAATTTCCAAGTAAATTTCAGATGCATTGGCTAGGGCCATATGTGATCAAGGAGATTACTGATGGTGGAGCAGTTCAGCTTGTAAAATTGAATGGAGATCCATTTCCCAGAAAGGTAAATGGTAGCTGATTGAAGCCATACACCGAGGATCTGTCCAGATGATTATATGACGGTAGCACAGTCTTAGTGCTCCAGGCATCTGCAAGGAGGCGCGGGACTGTAAACTACACTATCTAGGTTGTAGAGCTGTGCAATGAGGGGTTTGCGCGGAATAGAAGGGTGTTACAGTATCAACATATGCGTGAAGGGAGCTGCGCTACAGGACAAGAGACCATGCAACGTAGCCAGAAAGTGGCCGTTACCTTCACTATTCATGATTTGACAGCGAGAAAATGGCTAAGAGGAGTGGGGGGGAAGCATTTAAGGCTGAATTTAAGAACGATATCTTTGAAAAGCTGCCGCAAATCTAGAATTTATGAGCAAATTTTGGGGGGAACGGTCGAATTTGAATTCAAATTTTCCTATAAATTATAGATGGTCGACCAACGAGAGACACTTTTCATTCTGAGAGTTTATGTGTCATGCTGTCTAGTGTGCATGAACCGTGCATTCTTTTAGGACTTGGTCGCTAGTTCTGTATTTGAGAGGTTACCTAAGGAAACCCAACAGCTCATTAACAACTTCATGTCTGCATTAGCTGAGACCGCTAGTGTCGGAGGGTCTATTGCCTCTGAGGGATCTGCCCCTGAGGTTGTGAGTATGGAGGTTCCCACAACAGTTCCTAAGTCGCCAAGGTCACCTAGGCCGAAGCCTACGCCGGAAAGGGAGTTCCCCAAGCTGAAGAAAGATAAACAGAAGAAGACGCTGCCGGTGCGCGAGTCACCCTAGAAACATCCAGCTACATAGGCGTAGAGAAAAGAAAATCCAACCGCGTAGGAAAAGGGTAAAGTGGTGGACCTGGAGGGCGATGAGGGCACAAAAGACATTGATATTGAGGGGGTAGACCCTATCTCAAAACTGCTAGAGTACATCCCTCCACACCGAGGCAAGGTAAAAGTCCCAAAGGACCCTAATGAGGGACAATTCCTTCTTCACACACCCCTGCTACCAGAAGCTATAACTTTCAAAGGTTTGCACTTGGCACGTGTCCCACATCTTAAGCTTGAGGATTGGGACTTGGGGGACATTGAGCGGTTTTCCCACTTGGCTACTAACACTTTTATGAAAAGGGTGTTCTACAAGGAATCTAGTGTCACCACGCTAGAGCCAGTGGAGTGGATTCATGGGGTGAACAAGGCAAGATTGTTGAATCTGCTATGGGTGCAACATTACCACCACTACCTGATAATTTGATTGTCATCAAGCAATTGCTGTGCTTGGTGCACGACAAGTTCCTGTGGATGGGTGAGCCAATTCCTATATTCGACATGCTGATCCATTGGATCACATTGTTATTTCATTCTGGATTGAATTTGGCCAAGGAATTTGGCAGAAAGATGGGCGAGCATGAACTCGCCGAGAAGATGAAGGACAAGTTCAAACTTGTCAAAAAGCTACGCGGATATTTAATTTCTAGCATTACAGACCCCGCGGTGAAGGTGGCCACCCAAATTTTGGTTGGCAAGATAAAGTGAAAGTGCCGCACGAATGAGGTGATGGCACTAGTGGTTTTGCTAGTGGCCCAATGCTCGGAGGGAGTAGAGTTCAACTGGGTGCGCTCCCTGTACACTAAGTTCCTCGCGAACTGTAGGGAGGCACAAGACCACAGTAAGACATTTCATTGCTCGTGGTTCTTAATCTCAATTGGGTTGGTCACGTGGGAATTGCTGGAGGAAATCCAATTTCTTTTGATTGAGACAGGTTTTCTAGAAGCAACGAAATTTGCGTCTTTATGGGCTACCAAGGACAATGAGCGAGTCCGGGAGAGTAAAATATTTTGGGTATTAATGGAGATGAGCCTTCATTTGGCCATCAACAAAAAGTCGCGGTTGTCACCAACCATATTCGATCAAATGTTTGAATACGTGGAGTTCAAAGAAAACTTCCACCGTATCTACATCTGGGCATGAAAGGATCCAGACCAGAAATGATATGATTTACCATACCTAGCTATGGATGACGCCATCGCAGAGGTCCTCAAGCGATGGTTAGCAAACTGGCACACATCATTTGGCCGCCAGGACTAGCAAGTCTGCGGAAAAGCAAAAAAAGGAAGCGACTTGAATAAAAGTGCAACAGTTGGCACACAAGAGGAAGAAGGAGACTGAGGACAAGGCATGTGCAGAAGCGGAGCCCGCCGCAAAGGAGCAGTCAGAGAAGTAAGATCGCGGCTCTAATAGGAGTTAGAAGTCTCCTTCACCCCAAACAAAGGATAATGAACAATCCAAATAGGGAGGTAGAGATCTAGAGAGCACTCCTTTTCACGTAAAGTGACATAGGGAACAGGAAAAGGAGGGACAACAAAAGAAGACTAAAGTGTCCAAATCATCACTAGATCCAATCACCTTGACGGAGGGTGACTTGGATGATATTGGAGACAAGGTAAGAGATGCAACCACAGACATGCTGCAACAATTTGAGCAGCAGTAGAAGCAGGCATTAAGTGCCATACAGATAGGTCTGCATGAGATGCAGATCCAAACAACTAGACTGCAGGGAGGTGCAGGTCAAGGCAAGATGACATCAACTAGTTTGGCATTGGGGACCACTTAAGCCATAGAGTTGGTTCGATCCTTGGATCTCCAGGTAGTCACACTATCGGATGGAGCTACAAGCACGGAGGTGAAAGCTGACAAGGCTACTGTTAGCGCGTAGAGGAATGTTGGCCTCAACTTGGCCACGCTCCCTAGTGAATTCCTTCACACCCTACAAGCAGGTGTGATTGAAGAGCTTAAGGCCCAAGAGTAGCGCGCACTAGGAATGATCAATGAGTATAAAGTCAACAATGAACATATATTCATTGAGAAGACAGCCGTGCTAGAAGCGTGGAAGAAGGTTCAAGAGAAGAATGAGTGCATTACAACAGTAGTAGCCGAAGCATGCAGAACCGTTCTGGAACTGCATATCCCAAAAGAAGCGCAGGTGGAGGCCAAAATTAGGAAATTGGTTGTAGGTATGCACGATGCAAAGAAAAAGATGGCCAAGGTTTAGTTTGAGCTGAACCTTAATATCACAGAGCTTGAGTTGAAGACATAGCCTTCAACTCCACCAGAGGTCAGAGAACAGCGTGAGGAAACTGTAAAAGATGCAATAGCAAGAGTGGACGCCACGGTGGCGGATTGCATTGTGCTCTTTGAACAATCGATGGAGGTCATTATGACTCTGCAGGAGGATCCTAACCTGTAGAGGTTGAACATGGAGGCTCGGGAATTGCAACAAAAATATGACAAAGCAAGAGTGACGACGGGCACCATTTCTATATCACAGCGACTGGCTAAGCTACATGAGGCAAAACAATTGCTCGAACAGATGGAGGCCGCACAACACAAAGAGATGGTCCTCAAGTCTAGGTTGGGGCATTGGTTGGATGAGGCATGTGTTATCTCTACTGCCGTTGAAGAGAAGTTTGCAAGCCTAAAGAGGACACAACAGAAGGTTAAAGAAGACAGTGCAGGACCAACGACCGAGAAAGTTAAGCAGGCAGCCACACAGAGTGCGGCCGAGGTAGCAGTATTGTAAGTCGAGATGGGAGGTCTCCGCAGCAATATATCCGCACCAGTATAGTGACACGGGGGCGAGTCACGATATTTGTGTTGGGGGCCAGTTGGGACAAGGTCTCCTGCGGTCAATTTTGGGGGAAAAGACCCAGTATTGGGGCAGAAAGCCCAAGTTTTTGTGATGTAAAGTGTAAAGTCTCAGCAAGTTATGACCGCGGAGTGCATCGATAATAAGTGTCATAAAGGGATTTTCCCTTCTTTTATGTAAGTTGTGTCGGCTTGTATATACCTACCCATGATCCGCGGACCATGGGATTGTATAAAAAGGAGAGTCTTAAAGAGTTTAAAGGAAGGAAGAAGTTCATAGTTGATGTAATGGATCATTAGAAGTGAAGAGCAAAGAGTCTTAGAGTAGAAGAGAGGCTATGGAGCTGTGTGGGAAGAGGCCTAGAGTAGAGTCCGCAACTGAGTGCGTGGACCCCTGTAGCGGAGTGTGCAGGGTAGTCTTGAGTCTATAAGCAAATATGAAGTATCAATAAAGAGACTATTCTGGAAATGTATATTGTTTATCCATTTATTTCTGTTATGAATGAATGCGTTTATGTTATGATGAATATTGAGTTTATGATTTGATACTGTATTGATGCGCGATTCTACATGGTTTACATTGTTATATGAACACAAGTAATAATATATGTTTACATGAAGAATATCTTAATGCATGCCAAAGATATCAGACACTTAAGCCTATCTAGGTAATAACATACTTAGGAGTGATTACAAAGGCATGTAAGTGGTTGGTTCCCCTGTTTAGGGTCCATGAAAGAGATTTGTAGTCCTTCGCGAAGGTCTAGAGGTTGGTAAAAGGAAGTTATATCGATAAGCCCCAAGGGCTTATCGATCTACGAGAAGACAAGTTTAAGGCATAAAATGACATCATAACCATCTCTGGGTGTGGAAACTTAGTTCCAGCACCCCCCCATACTGCTTCGGGTGAGACTTCAGTCCGTGCTCCGTGAATTGATGCTGAAAGGGCCAGTAGTGTAAGGATTTGTTTGGAAAACTTAACTCTGAACCTAGGTCAGGACCCACTAAGGCAACAATAAGCCTTAATGTAGTTTGGCTGCTGTACTATACTCATGAAAATCCTGCAGATTAGTAATGAAATATAAATTATGACTAGACTGCCCTTCTTCTTGCTGCAAAAATTAGGATTAGAAATACAACAATTTATCAAATTGTCTTCTGAATTTTCTTTAAGGCTCATGGCTTGGGTGATTGTCAAAACTAGTCGGGCACATTCTGAATAATGCTCTTCTTCTTCAAGCCAATGTGTATTTTCTGATATTAAGAGAGGTTGAGTAGGGGGTTACAAATTAATGTGCTTTATTTAAGTCCCATGAGTGATGGTCATATTTTCGGACCTACACCTTATATAAGCATCTGTCGTGGCTAACCACGGTGTCCCCAAGATCAAAGGATGCCCTCCTAAGTTAGTTTTAGGTTGAAGAACATAAAAATCTGCAGGGTACTTCCAGGAATCTAATGAGATGACAATGTCTTCTAGTAACCCCTCTGGCTTTACCTTAGACCTATCTACCAATTCTAACATGGTAGGAGTAGGAAATAAGTCAAAGTTTCCTATTTTGGGAAAAGTCTCCATAATCATCACATTAATGGCTGTAACCAAATCAATTGAAGTGTTTTTTATAGGTTGTCCATTGATAAAGGTGGTAACCATAGGGATTCCGGGGTCTGCATATTTTTCAGTAAAAAATCCAGTAGACATTTACCTTGCAAGCGTTCCACCTACTTGAATTTTAGAGAGTTCTCTCTTTTGTCTTCTTGGTCTCTTGGTACATAGCTCCCTTACTATTTTAGCATAGATCATGATATCTTTAATTACTTGCTGCAATGGGATCTTAATGCATACATTTCTTAATTCAAACACAAGATCAAACTCAGGCTGTTTTCGTCTCATTGCCAAACTCTTTGGAAAAGGAGGCTGGATCGTATGGGATGAGGAAGGTTCTTTCGGCCTTGAAGTAGGCTTTTCTACTAGTTCAGTTGTGGTTTCAACTTCAGGCATTTCTAGAGTATCTCCTCTACAATCTCTTCAATTTCCGGGCTGATTCACCACTTTTCCTGACCTCAGTTGGATTTCCTGTAGCGACACAGGAAATTCCTGTAACATAGGAACAAAGATTTCCTGCAGTGACTATGGTGCAATAAAGTAGGTAGGAAAAGTGGGATAGGTGACCAATCCAATGTTGTGAGTGGGTTGGATGGTTTTATTATTTGGGTTAGACACTGGTTGGGTAGGAAGTTGCATAGGATGAGGTTGATTTGGTGGGGCAGGCAACTGAAGCTGCTGCTATTGAGGTTGAATCATTTGCAGCTGTGTGGGCTATGGAGGATAAAAGTTTTGAGAAGGAAAATTCTGAGTGGTAGGGTAAGAAAATTTCCCCTGCCAAGGCTATTATGGAGGCCAAGGCTGCTAGGGCATTGGAATATTCCACATATGATTTTGATTATAAGGAACTTGAAAATGCGACTGATCCATACCTACAGCACATGGTTGCCATGGTCTTTGAGGTGTCATTGCATAAAGTGCATTGACAACTCCTTGATATGCTAGATATGCTGCTATGATTTCAGGAAGTGAAGGGCATTAATTAGTGGAGTGCCCTGCTTCATTTATTTAACATACCTCTATTCTATTTGCAAGACATTCCCTCAAGCCATGCTTCTTCCAGCATTTTGAACAGAACTCGGCCAGGGCTTTTTCCATTTCCTCCTATTTTTCTTGTTTCTTCTTAACCTGAAAAACATCCAATTAGGAAGATAATGTGATAAGAATATTAGTTTTAAAATTTTCAAATACATTACTCATTTCAACTTTTGTTACTCTAGCTCCAACAACTAACTTGACAAGCCTGAAAGAAGTATCTCTTGTTCCTCCTCAAACTTTATAATTTCCTCTTGAGTATTGCTGACATATCTCACATACTTCATCATAGCCCAACTTTGATATGTCACCTGCTCCCATCAGATTCAAAATCTCCAAATATTCTGGTCTGATTGCTCTGAGAAAAATTGTTCTCTATATATTTCATTTTGGATCTTTGCAGATTATACTAAAATCTCTCCACCAAGTCCTCAAGACTCTCCCCCTCCTTCTGAGTCATGCCAAAGATCTCTTCTCTAAGGTCCCTAATCTTGCAATAATCTTGATACATTCTTAAGAATACGTTTTTCATTTCCTCCCAAGTTGTAATGGAGTTTTAAGCCAACCCCATAAACCACCTGAGATCTGCATCCTTCAATGTTGCAGGAAACAAATTTAGCTTATGAGCATTGGAAGAATAGTCATAGCTCTTGCATAATACATCAAACTAGAATAGAAAGGCATCATGATCTTCATTAGGAACCCCACGAAAGTTAGGCAAGGCTGAAGAAGGAATATTCTTCATATGAGTAGCTCCACTAGCCTCCCTGATAGGGAATTCGAATGTGACAAGTTATTCCTTCTCATCATATCCATCTGTGTGACCAATCCCCTCTTCATGAGCCATTCTGGACCAAAAGGAAGTGGGGCCTTTGTAAACTACAAATTATGTGGAATCAATGGTTTGGGATTCTGGTTGTTGAATAGGATTGCCAAGGAATTCATTTTCAGGTTGACCACTGAGCAAAGATGTTGTTTTCCTTGTGACAGGAGATTCAAAGTGGGTAGCAAGAGAAGATTTTCCTACAGAAGCTACTACTGTAGAAGCAGGAATATGTTCTGGGCTCTTTTCAGGACCACAACTCTTCTTCTCTTGTTACCTTATATCTTGTAGACTTCTTTTTCCTTGGTGGTGCTCACACCACCACAAAAGACATTTGTAGATGTTGGACCCAATCATCTAATATGCAGACAAATTCAAAATAAACTATTTATCAAACAATCATGACATGACTTTGGCGAATTTCTGACCTCCTTCAGTGCGTGGGCTTTTCCCTTCGTCTTACCACTTTAACTCCCCCTTATTGAAAAATTCCAAACAATTCATGTAATACAAAAACACTTAAGTATTATCCCTTTATCACCTCCTCTATGATTTGTTGAAACCCCAAAAATTTATTACCATTGATCACTAATTCCTTGAGGTTATTTTTCCATATCATGTTCCTTTCTTGGTTATGTAAAAGCTTTGAATTCAAATCTCCTGACTAGAGCCATAAACTCATGGATTTTGATCTCCATTATGAAAGAATCCAAATTATTTATTTTCCTTAGTTAGCATCCCATAAGTAACATGAACTTTATTTTGCACCAAAGGGACTCCTTTCTCATTTGACGGTCTTGTATAGTAGATTTCCTATCCATCCATTGCTTGCAGGCCCACTATTTCAAGGCTTCCTTGAGGTATTTTATCTTATTCTCATGAATTGAAATCATATTGCATGGGACCCATACTCTCCAAACTTGTTTTAATAGGTCACTAAAACCTTCTTTTCGATACCAAAGGCGGACTATAGTGAAATATAATAATGCCATAATCCTCATCTTCTGAATTTTCCAGTTTAATGGGGTGGTGGTTGGAACTATTCTAGGGGAGAATGCGTGAGGATACCATAACATATTTTGTGAAAAACGAATGAACAATTTGAAAGCAGTCTATTCTGGTAGCTATACAACTTGAGGTAAATCTCTTATTATTCCAACTAAACTTGTTCGAGGTTAGTTTAACATCTAACAATTTTAGGCTTTATATGAAGTCTTCTATAGTTTCTTGAAATTGATATCCTACTAGAGATCCACCTTTCTTTTCCCATTGATGAAAATTAGTGTTAAAATCCCCTCAAAAAATACACTCCTAACCAAAAAGGGAGTCCCCTAGATCCAATAAGGAAGCCCAACACTCTAATTTTTCTCATAAATGGACTAGCATGTATATATTAATGATAGAACATACTTGATTTGAAGGAATATGCAAAAACTTTGTTGCTAGCCAAGGAGTGGATGATTGTTGGTCCAATAGTTTGAGCGAAGATTAAGCCAATATTGTGGAAACTCAACCAGAAGCCCCACAAGATCTCAAAAAGGGGATCCCAGTATTAGGCCATATTTGTGTTGTTTTTTAAGTATATGATCCCTAATTCTAGTTTCCTACAACAAGAAGATTGAGGGTTTCTCCTTATTTATTAAGGATTTCACTTCTTCCATTCTTTTCTTTGACCATAATCCTAAGTTTCCTCCTTTAGTGTTGTTCCTATACCCTTTTAATTATGGGTCCAAAATTGATTGGGTGCCCAATTCTTTGTCTTTTTCTTATTTTTCTATTAAAATATCTAGTTTAATCTTCCTTCCAACGTTCCTGTGAAGCCAATCTTGTTATTTTTCCTTCTTTGCCTCTGATTTTTCATCAACAAAGCTAGCAATGTAGGCCCAAACTTAGTATTTTTGGGAGAGAGTAACTCTTGATCCTCCAAGGAAGACTCTTTCTTAGGCTACATAGGATTTGGGTCATCTTTAATGTGTGGAATGCTCTTATCCGTTCCTTCCATGGTTGGATTCATTGTCAAATTGGGGTTGATTTCTTGTGGTGATGGAGGATTATTCTACAGGATCCCCCCTGATTCATTCACCATATTTAATGTCGAATAACTATTACTATTGTTCGTCCCATTTATTTTTCTAGTCCCTTCTCCATTTATTGGGCCATTTTTTTTTGGAATGTGGCCCTTTCCATTTGGTGCCATTATGACCAAGTTTCCTAGGTTGAATATTGATTTTCCTTATTAGGGATTTTCTTCTTTTGGTTTTCTTCCATTGGTATCCATCCTCAACTATGTTGCTACTCCTGATTTTTTTGTAGCTTCTTGCAAATTGGCCATATTCTTCACACACCTTACATTTAGAAAAAGGTGGCCAGAGTCCACCTCTTGGATGTGAGATCGACTATCCAAGTTCAGATTTATTATCTAGATCCACTTCCATACAAAGATGTGCGTAGGAATGAACCCTCATGTGGCTGATCTTGATCAATATATTTTCCCATGGCATTACCAATGCTTCTGAAGGTGGTGTCATTCCAAAAATGCAAAGGAAGGAAGGGGCGATTCACCCAAAAAAGAACTACTGACAACACATCACTTTCAAGATTAAAATCTAAACTCCAGTGATCTAGATATAACCCTTGAGAACCCATAAAATATGGCCCACTTCGAAAAATCAAGTCTTGATCTACGCTATTTTCAAAGAAGAAGGTAAAGAAACATTTCCCACAAAAGGAAGACGAGACAAAACCCTTGATCATAGGATTCCAACTTCAAATCCTCACAGAATGTGAGGAAGGCCATATCCCCATAAACTAACCAACTAGGCTGACATCTGTAAGTTACAGAGCCTAAGATCTTACCTGAGGGGCGTATACCTCCACATTGGGAATTTCATCTAACTTCTTCATAATGTGGGCTGACTTTGCCTTTTGGTATTTTAGCTTGTTGTCTATTATATTATTGAATGCCTTAATGTTTTGAGCTGGCTTGAGAGGGGGCATTGGCACATGACCCCCAGAGCTTGTTACCATCTTGCTGCAAAAAACTCAGACTACTTTAGAAACCCTCAAATGCTCACTTTAGAGAATCACTATGTGATAGTTTTTTATGGATAAATATATATAGTTTAATACCAAGGCATATCATCTTAAATATGAGGTAAACAAAAAATGTATTCTTTCCATATATGTAATTTTTCTTGAATCTTCCAATAATGGAAAAATTGTTTAGTGATAGCTTTGATCATTCAAATAGATTCACTCATGTAAGACATATCGTAAATTTGATGATGAGATTCCTCATCTTGAAGAGGGGGTTATTATCTTAGATAAATATTTGGAATCTCCTTTTCAAGAACCTTGTCCCCCCATGAAGTTTTGGACACTTCATCAAATTAGGAAGATCCTTTAATGATACAATTGAAAGGATTGGAAGGGTGAATCTTGATGCAACATGATATTAATATTGACCATCTTAGAAAGGTCTACCCAAGTGGTTTATCAAAACACCTAAAAAATTTCATCCTGATTAGGTCGAAAAGGTAGGAATAGAGGTTACACCAGGCAAAATGTAGGCAATGCAGATATTTCTAATTCAGGTGATGTAGATGATATGGATGTTTCATATCATTGTGAATTGAATTTATCTTCTCATTTTGAACCAAATTCATTTAAAAAAATTTCTTATCATGATGAGTGGAAAGAAGCAATGCAAAAGGAGTATGATGCTCTCATAAAAAATAGAACATGGAAGTTGATGGACCCTCCATTCCGAACTAGACCAATTGGTTGCAAGTGGGTCTAGAATAAAATGTACAAATCAAATGGCTTTCTTGGCAAGCATAAAGAAAGGCTCGTGGAAAAATATTTTGCATAGGAGGAAGGAATTAATTATGAGGATATTTTTTCTCCATATCAAAATAGGCCACCATACAAAATCTTTTTCTCTTGGAAACATGAAATGAATGGAAAGTTCGTCAAATGGTTGTGAAGACTGCTTTCTTGAATGGAGATTTAAAATAACACATTTTCATGCCTCAGCCAATATGTTCTGTTATGAAGGGACAAGAATAAAGAAATTGCAAACTCATAAATCCTTCTATGGCTTGAAATAAGCATCGTGACCCTAATATGAAAAGTTAACGAAGATTCTTTTGAAATTGAATTCCAAGCACTTTAATCTTGATGATGAAACTATATTTATTAAGAATGTCAGCATAATTTCTATATTTCTTGTAGTGCATTTACATAATCTATTGATGACAGAGAACAATGAGTGTTATATTGCATCCATTAAGAAAGTGTTGAAGGAGGGATTTGAGATGATATATTTGGGATATCTTTACTACTTCTTGGGCATTTATGTAGTTCCTTGCTCTAGTTGACTTGGCCATTACTTAAACCTTGATATAGCCTCATGTCATAAACATTATTCTTTTAAGACATGAGGTCGATGATCCAGTAAAGTTACTATTATTGTTGAAAAGTGTGCAACAAGAAATGCTTGTTGAGAATGCAACAAGATGATGGAGCTTAGTGGGAAGGAGTCGCCTTCACTAAGTAGGCTCGTAGGCAAATTATGGCGCAAAGTCTATTTTTAGACTATGTCTATTTTTAGACATATGGATCATGGTCTATGAGTTGCAGGATGCTGTTTATGGATGATTGGTCATGTTGGGAAAAATAGATGGACTTCT
>APFE031201615.1:144247-156377 GCA_000404065.3 Pinus taeda
CTATCAGTTGTGCATGAGATTTGCACATGCAATGGATTGAGTAATGCCAATGAGGCCAAGGGAAATTGTAGCTTTTGCCTCACGTGATTTTTCCAAGTAAATACGAGTTTGCTTGAGCCATTATCATTCATTCTCATGCAGGTATTGTGCAGTGGAGGCAGACAAGCAACAAAGGAGATTTGAGCCAGTGATTGATTCAGATCTGAGCTAGTTTGTGTGTAATAGGTGGAGATAGTACTGAGTACTTGTGAAGAGTATTGTACTATGTATTGTTACATGTTCTCAATCAATATAATATACATATAGTTGGGGTTTTTAGCGAGATGCTTTCCCCGAGAAAATACTGTGTTGATATGTGTGAATGAGGCTTCTATGTGCGCATGTTATTGTTTCTGCTTCTGTAACTTGATGACCAACGTAGAGGAGTTTATGTATTATGCATGTATTCCACAATAGTGTATAATCGGGATAATCTCTATGAATATGTGTCATATTATTCAAAATTTCTACAATTATTATTATGGATGTGATGATGATTGCAATGTACCTAATTGATGTTATTATTGGTTACGATGATTACTGTGATGTACCTATTTGATGTTATGTGTAATCAAAATGATGATTTCATTAATATGCTGCCACATTTACATATTCTAATGACTATATTCTTGAATATAGTTAGTGTTAATTTTTTGATGATGTAATGATAAGTCATATTGATTTCGATAATGATCTTATAGCATTTGTAAATATATAAATGATTAATCTTACGAGTATACATTATTAATGGCTATTTTAGTGTGGTAGGAGGCCATTTGGATGCACATGCATGCGATGAGTCAACAACCTCTTGTTTAATCGATTGCATATTATTGATAATTTTTACATAATATTTGCTACGATTTCTAATGTCATGTTAGTGGTTGTAGGCTCATGTCAGTTTCTTGGCCGAACGACTCACAGATGGATTATGGGGATGTACCCAATAAATGGACTTTCATGGGAGGGGTGGGACAACATCCTTGATTCACTTTCTAGCACTTCCGCCATGACTTGGGCTGGAAGACATTGAGATTCCTTCAACTTGAAGCCCATGATGTCATGAGGGTGGACCCTATATTGGGTCACACATGAGAGACACTAAGGGGCACACATCAAGGATTTTTTTTTTTTTGATCCTCAACACCATTAGTCTCACAAAAAGGATGACACAAGAGATGAAAATGGTCTCCAAATTATCCCCATGTTCTTTCCTTAATCGCGGATGCTTGAAGGGCAAGCAACATGGCACCTTTGGAACTTCTAGAGGAAGTTCTTGAAGGGAACAACCGACCTGACATCCTTGGTATTAGGAAAACTTGAAAGGTAAATACTGGTTCATGCTCATGTATTAGAACACTAAAGTAAGTGATATAAATAAAAGGGTCATTGAGGAAAATTTAATTGTGAAGTTAAAACTATGGGGAAGGGAAGAATAAGTGTAGATATAAGAGATGAATCTAATAAATATTCCTACCAACCATCCTCACAATTGGAAAACCTTTAAAAACATAAATAACTCCTAAGTATCTAAATTGTCCTAATAATAAAGGGAAAAGGGGGCATAAATTCAAAATAGAAATATTAATCCAATGGCAATTTACTCTCAACAAGAAAAGGAGCTTATGCATGAAATCAAAGAATATTAAATCAAAGTTTAGAGGAAAATAAATTCCATGAGAGAACATGCATGTGGCAAAAGCATATCACAAAATATCCAACTAATAATTTAACTTGAGAAAGATTGAGGAGTAGTTAGGGGAAAGGAATTTGAAACCTACGAGTGGACTTAAGTTAATGAAGCATTTAATATGGAAAATGGGGAGCCTAATTTGGGATCAAGGGAAAGTAGTAGAAGAAATAGATAAACATTTGTGGGTGAAATAAAATAACCTTTTAAAAAGAAATTAAGAAAATAATTTCATGAGTGCTTTAGTGAGAGGCTGGCACATGGATAGATGAATATTCAAAATATTGGAATAAATAAAATAATTGTTTTTCATGATTACCTCAACCTACTAGCACGTTGCACAACGAAAAATGTACATCAATGAATAAATGAAGTACACAAGAATTTTGCAAACCCAAAACTTGTTATATTACAACTTTAATACAACAAACATTGGGCTCTCATACCATGGATCATGGCTCTTACAATTACCCCTGATACAAGGAAAATACTTGGGCTTGATGTCAAAAACACATGACCACCAATCTTCCGTTGAACAAGACACACTTGACTTACTTCTTGAATGAGATCTGTAACACCCGCTCCGACATTTACCCAATTTCACTGCCCTGCCAGGGTAAACTGAGACATAGAGTTACTATGACATGACCCGACCTTATAGCTAAATTTAATGAAGTGGGGTCTACAACTGAGACTTAATGACTACTAACTGACACCTTATAGGGACTATAGATCATCTAGGAGTTGAAGAAACACCACAAGTGGTCAATCCTTGAGTTGGAACTTTGTTTCAGTGACCTAGACTCCTAAATGAACCAATGACAGTTCCTGAATGTGGTTGAAGACCTGCAAATACACTCATAAGCTTTGCTCCATGCAGTTGTGACCAAAAGTGCTCAGTTTAGTGCCTGTAGTCCCAATACATGAGCCACAATTCTAGGCTAACCTCCAGACCACTGCCCATAACTTATTGAGACTTTCCAAAATGATAAATGACTTAATGACAATGTTATTCATATAAATATTGAACAAGAAATTGACCTAACCAGGCCTAACCAGGCCTAACCATGACAATCATTCCATCAAACATATGGTGAACATGTAAACTACAAGTCATGAATGCATATATGATCCTGAAAATCTGAAACTTATATGAAAATCACCAAGAAGGTCTAATACCCTCTCATAATAGCTACAATAACACTTGTTAGTCCATGTATTCATTAACCATCAAATACTTATCAAATCCTGAACAAGTCATCGCTAGAGCACATTACAAATTCATGCTTATAACTAACATATAACCATATTGATAATCATGAAAAAACAACCATCAAATCATCATAATAACCAGTACAATGCTCATAGATCACAATAGGAAAATAACTCTTATTAACTTATGGAAAAGCCAACCAAGTGAGGGACTTCCATGTACCACCCCACCATAGATTGGGCTGAACCAAATATTTCTTTTAACCAATCACCCCTTGCTATATTCCAATCATGCATTGCGGATCTCAAGACATAAACAACCAAGGATTCCTAGAGATTAAACCACCTCCACCCTTAGGCTATCACAATCTCACCAAAACTGGTTAAGAGATCACTAAGCCAAAAACAAGCTTGGATGCCTTAGATTTTCTTCACTAATACATTGAGAAATTTTCCTGTCTCCACCCACCTGTCGAGGTCTTCCCGAAGATTAAACCAGCTCCACCCTTAACTCTTGGGAATTTTCTTGAGACCACCTCACCTGGATGCAAAACCTTCTGGAAATCCAAATCTCACCAAGAAAATAATCCCATCACACCATGGCTATCCAAAAATGGCAAGGCAAGGCTAAAATCATTGTCAAATCTGACAAAACCCATTCCAATGTAACAAATGAACCAAATAAAACAAAGCATGTACCATGCATTCACAAATCATCTAGGAAATCACACATGCAACATGTTACCTCCAAAATCCTCCTGCTGAAGTTGCTTGAACCAACCTTCTTTGCTTGTCCTTTTTTTTTCTTGTCCTTCCTTTTCATTCCTTTGCTTGCTTGCTTGCTTTATCGTCTTGGTGCTCTTCTCTCTTTGAAACTAACTCCAAAGATAAATCGACAAAAAACTATGAAATAATCCTTAGAAGCCTTTTTATTATTGATGAGTCCGTTTTCTTCATTTTCCTTCATTTTTCCTTCAATTTCCCTCCCATGAAAATCAGTGACCTTTAATCTCCTTGTTCTCCTATTTTCCTTTATTTTCATAAATAAAATGCCAATTAATGCCTCTTTGCCTTTGCCAGTGCCTTTTCCATTTTCCTTAGCCATAAAAAAAACCTAAGTGACACCCACTAAGATGTTTTTCCTAACATTCAACTTGGAATATATGTCCCATGACCTTGGTCTTATTATTTTGCCTTTATTAACTTTATTACATGAAATTTTAACCCAGGGTTTTTACAAGATATCACACCAACCCTTTCTATCCACATACCTTGAACACCTGGTAGGTCCTTTGCTAGCTATCTTGCAGATGATTCTGTTGCTCCAATACCTCTGCCATTGCGATTTACAAGTAGTTTTGTTGCTCTAGAATTTCTTGTATCTTCAAATGATCAAATTCTTCCTTCTATCAACCCCTTAGTTGCTCCAAAGGTGCCTGAAAATAAGGTATTCTTCCACTACGTTCTTACAAACTTCTTGTGGATCCAAAATGTCTGAAATTAGGCTCTTCAATGCACAACCCTCACACAAAAACTTTTCTACACCAAACCTACTGAACTTCGGGCTTTTCTTAAGGTTCCCTCACACCAATGAATTCCCTCCCAGACTCACTAAACTTAGGGCACATCAAATGTTCCCTCTAACAATGTGATTGCACCTTCAAATCTCACTATACTTAGGTTCTTATGTTTACATCCCTCACATCAAAGCCTTTCCACTTAAGTTCACTGAACATAGGGCTACAAACATGTTTCCAAAACACGACTTAGATGGAAAAACATCACACTATCAACCCAATACTCCTTCTCCTTAAATTTTTTTCCATATATCCTCCTTGCAACCTCTGCTCAATCTATAAGGAGCTCATTTCTGTGAAGAATAACTTAGTCCTATCGTTGCTTGGATTGTCCTTGACACTTGTGCACCATCTCAGCGAAATTTTCACTCACTTTTTAACCATTATCCTAACACACAATCAACCAAAATCTTCTTCACTCCACTTCCATTGAGATCAACCCCTATTGAACAAGCACTAAACCTCTCGACCTTATTCACAACACCTTAAGAGAGTCTCAAACCTATTACAACAACTAGAAATGACTCGTGCTTGGCACAAACTTGTCACAATTCATATGCATAGAATTATTCATCCTTTAACAGAGTTTCCCATAACTCGAGTGCACAAAATTTTGCATCCTTGATCACAAAACCATGCCTAAATACTCGACCAATCTCCCTCCTCTTGACTTGTACCAGAAGTTGAGAAACGCAAACCCAAAACTTGTCCTCTTTATCCTCTCTAGATTTGACTCCTTAGTTTAGTGACTCCTTAGGCTTATATTTGCTTGAGAAGATTGAACTTGTCATACATCTAAATGAGCTTCATTTGAACGCTACTTATAGTGTCTTTGGTGGTGTCACATTTCAACAAGGGAATCAATTTTAGCCCAAGCCGACTTCAGTTAACTTATTAAAACCCCCACCAACACAAGAAATTACATTTATTTCATTTGTTTTATTCCTCATTATTGAAGCCCTAGGTGACCCTTATCCCTTTAAGGGTGCCCCTCATGAATTCGATGAAAACAATAATAATTTTCCACTTAGGTCTTTGCCCATAGCTTTGGGTACATTTCCCATATAACCACATTTTTTCGAATCAACTCCTCATAAGCCCAGTACCCCAGGGGTTGTGGGAGTACCTCCCAAGCTACACATTTCAACACCAACTATCACTATTGAAATTATAAAAGAATGAGCTAATTATGAGAAAGAGACTTTTGAGCACCCTGTTGTTATATGAATGTCCTAATTATTATTTGCATGTTTCGAGTGGCTATTGAGATCTGTGGTGACTTTGGTGAAAGTGGAGGTATTATAAGTGGTAACCTCTTAAGCTCAAAGATTATTCTCCACTTACTAGAGCATCTGTCTTCCATGCAACCCCACTATAGCTTGAGAGTCTATGAGGAACATGAGTACCCAAGGATAAGGTAGGGAGGTTCATTGGTGAGTCGACAACATTTGGTAAAATAAGGAATTTAAACATGTATGGGATATCAAAATTGCAAGGCTAATTCAATTGACACAAGACTTGTGAATCACTCGTTCGATATTTTGTACTACCAAAGAGTTTAAATTCATATATTTTAATTTCATTGTAAGTAATGTAAATCCTTTTTTAAGATATTGAAATGTATCTATGAAGAACTCTATATAAAATTATGTAAAGATGAGGTTGTTGTGTAAATAAATAATAATTACGCATCTTATGGAATGATAGAAATGAATTGTAGAGCTTGGTATTTATGATTATCAAATTTGGAAAATGTTGTATGAATCGTGGATATTAAATGTTTGGTGAAATTATTTATACACATTATTGATAGTTATGTACACGTTGTAAAAAATGTTTATTAAAAACATCTTTTTCTTTTATGGCTATGCTAAGAAACATTGCATTTTATCCATATTGGTTTAAGCATAATTTAGGTGGTTAGCCTTAATGCCCTTATGCGAAATTAGAGTTTGAAAGCTTCTTTAGTAGTACTACAAATTTCTTAAAATACGCTAGTAACGATTATATTACTTCACTTGCGTTTGTTATGGTATCAACTTAAGAATTTACAATGGACTATCATTCTGGTAATTATTGGTGGAAATAAAGTTGCCAATGAACAATATTAAATTGAGGTTTACCTCTATTCCTGGTGGCCATAGCAAGCCACAATGATAATATTTCCCTATCTTCTTAGTTGTATAATGTCAGATCATGTTAGGGTTTCCATAATGTTATTTACCCTCCGAAGTATAACACACTTTTATTTACCATAATGAATTCATTCACATGACCAGAATTTTCCACATTTGTTTTTTATATATCCAACCATTGTTTACTTTTTGATCACTTTGATTACATTTTTCACCTAAGAGGACTTGAACCCGGACCCAGAGACCAATGTCCTCCTCAATGGCAATCACCAACTCGGCTGCTCACTGAGCTTACATTTTCCACACATATCAATCCTTCGATTAAACCTAGCTATAGATTTGTTAATATAACAACATTGATAAGTCTCTAAAATAAAACATTAATTTATACAAAGTTAATTTCCATAACAATTTGGTTCGCTTAATAATTGAGTATATATATATAATAAACCATAAACTATATATATAAAAGATAAACCATTAGTTTATGCAGAGTTAATTTCCATAAAAAGTTGATTCATTTAATATATATATATATATAATTTTTTTTTACTCATATTACATCTTTTAATCAATCAATATGTATAAGTTGAATTCTTATTTCCAACAATTACTTTGGGCTACTATTACATATCTCAATGTATAATATAATGAGTTAGGAATATAATATTTATACTTGTAAATAAATGGAAGGAAGGTGATGTATTATGAGTAAAGGAAGTTACTATGATGAGTAAAAATAATGAAATCAAGATTACATCTGGATTATTATCACACTCAAACTGATCACATAATTAATTCATGGTTGTAATATGATTATTGAATTGTTGGATTTTCGTTGATTTCAATGGCAAATAATACACAATATTAGACATTAGAATATAAGATTACAAAACTCTATCACTAGAATAGAATAATAAACTTAAAACTAAAAAAGAAAAAAAGTATATTTCCAAGGGTTAGTTAAGGTATTTGGAGGAGGTTTACAAGTTGGGATTAGAGTGCCAAGTTCCTATATTGGGCATTGAGACCATCGTTGCTTACTATGCTAGTACTTGCTATCTGATTGCACTAAAGAAAATTTATGTTGAATGAAATAATTAATCATGGTTAGAAGAAGAGTTGGAAGGAGTAACACTATAAGATGGCGCAACATAGTGCCACCTTAACAACCAACTCAAGTAACCCTACCCAATGATGGGGAGCACAATGTAGCAAAGGAGAGGATTACTGATATAGAAGTTTTAAACTTAATGAGATCATTTCAGCACATGTTAAAGACATTAATAAACCATTTGGAACAAGAATAGGAATGACTCGTTGCAATGAATGAAGGGTCCCAAATCCAATAGGGAACAATGTGTGTCCGAAAGTAGAAAAGGTAAAGTTCCCATATTTTTGGGGGTCAACGGATGGGATAAGTTGGATAGGTATGGCTAGAGAACATGACCACAGGTTTTACCTTGATGTATTACACCTCAAATATGAAAGCTAAAATGGGTATATTCCAGTTAAAAGAAAGTGAATTGCTATGCCAAAAAGCGTTATTACCTCAGTTGAGGATGAACATTTCAGAGGTAACTTGGGAGTTGTTCGAAAAAATGTTTAGAGCAAGCTACCTATCAAAGGAGCTCATTAAGAGAAAATTGAATGAATTTAATGCATTAGAGCAGGGAAGTCAATTAGTACCTGAGAATGAGGTCCAATTCATAGAACTACTTTGTTATGCCCCACAATTAAACACATAGATGCTAAGAGTAAACATGTTTGTGTATGGGCTGAAATTCAATATCCAAGCTAAGGTTAGAATTTTGATGTCTGGTACCTTGCATGAGGCAGTTCAATAAGTTATTATTATTTAAGAAGAGATATTAGATACTAAATAAAGTAGGCCACCAAAGGCCACAAGGTAAGGAGCACCTAGTGGAAATAATATAAAATACAAGAACTTTCATAGGGGACCGGTTCATTGTCAACAAAATTGATCAAGAAACTAGAGGCCATTATACTAGCCTCCAGCACAATAGTCAAACACTGCATCTTAGCAAGCATGATCTACCAGCCCACATACACGTAAAAAATTGCAATATCAGTCTACATCATAGTTCCATGCCGCACCATAGCAACATATAGCAGAACAATTTGGTTCATAACATCATAATTCTAGCCCAACCTTTAGTTTAACCGATGGTAGGATCCAAACTACTCAAAGGGGGTGTTGGAATTATGGAGGTCCACAATTTGAGAGGGATTTCCCTTAACGACAAGGTAATTGTAACTCAACTTGGCAACAAGCCATAGTGGGGGACCTAGAAATAATCCATGTGGCGATGAATAATTGCCAACCTAAGCACTAATTCACTATATTTGAGATGATATATAATATCAATTGTATGAGCTATGTTACTTTTATCTATCTAGGAGATATTGAATCTTTTATTTCTCTAAATGCATTTTCAAAATTCAACATGAAACAATTGCATAACGTGATTTTAGGCATGTAGAAATGACTTGTAGAATGAAAAGGAGTACAGGTAAGTTGGTAAGGTATTGTGAGGTGGATATAGGTGTGTGTAAGATAAAGGTTTCCTTGTATTATGTTTTCTTAAGATCATATAACATGGTCATAAGAATGTATTAGTTGGAACAAGATGAGGTAGTTATAGATTTTCGCGGACAAGATACTATATTTCACGAATGATAAAGGTCAAAGGAAATCCTTGGTAGGGCATAATCGACGGATGTCCCTCATGGACATTTTGTTGATGCAAATGATGAAATGCATATGAAGCGTATGTCAGTTGTTTATGTCTGTAGCACTAAATGAGAAAGGTGACTTTGAGGATCTAGATAAATATCCAACTCTTTATGAATTCGAGGATGTATTCCCAAAAGAATTACCTTGGATACGTCCCAAGAGGGAGATCGAATTCACGATTGGTCTTATACCTGACATAGAACCTTCCACAAAGATATCACATTACATGCCAACTCTTGAGTTAAAGGAGTTTCAGATCCAGTTAAAATATTTCTTGGACTTTGAATTCATATGACTTAGCTTATCTTTGTGGGGAGCATCTACAATTTTTGTTAAAAAGAAGAATGGATCCTAGCAATGATGCATTGAATATCATTACTTGAACAAGGTGATGATAAAAAATCAGTATCCTCTGTTGATAATAAATGACTTGTTCAACTAAATGATGGGGAAAATTGTGTTTTCTAAGATAAATCTGAGGTTTGGATATCATCAATTAAAAGTCAAGGAAGAGGATATTTCAAAAGAAACAATGAAGAAAAGATTTGGGAATTTGAGTTTGTAAGACCACAATTTCAACTAACCAATTCCCTGGGTGTTATCAGGGGTCTAATGAACAAGATATTTTAGGATTATTTAGAAAATTTTGTACAGGTCATTATCAATGACATCTTGATCTACTAAAAGATCCTAGAGGAGCATAATGAACACTTAATATTAGATTTATGGTGTCTTAGAGAGAACCAACTATATGGAAAATTTTCTAAGTGTTCCTTTTACCAATACAAGATCCATTATCCCCAACACATTATCTCTAGGGAAGGTATTATAGTGGATCCTTCAAATATCAAGGGCATCATGGAGTGCCTAGCATTGATCAATGTTCACAAATAACATAGTTTTATGGGCACGACTGAGTTTTATCACAAACTTGTCGAAGATTTTTCAAAGATAACAATCCCCATTATTGAACTCCAAAGGAAGAATAAAAAGTTTGCTTTGATTGAAAAATGTGATGAGGCATTTAAGAAGTTGAAGGAATTGTTAACAATTGCGCTAATCCTTAAAGTACGTGACATGTAGGAATTTTTGGTTTGCATCGATGCATTAAAGGTAGGCCTCAAATGCATTTTAATGAAATATGGAATATTAATAACATATTCGTCAAGAAATTTTAGACCCCATGAGGAGAACTATGTGACAAATGACCTATAGATGACCGTTATTGTAGATGAAAAAAGATTTTGAGACACTACTTTCTATTAATAAATTTTGAAATTAAAATTGATCGCTGTCGATTACAACCCATATTCACACAATACAACATAAACACCCAACAAAGGAGGTTGTCAAAGTTAATCAATGAGTATGGTTTAATGATTACATATATAAAGGGAATAATAAACAAGGTGGTAGATTCCCTAAGCCAAAAAGCATGGACATTTTTGGCAATTCCTTTGAAGAAGAATTTAAGGGAACAAGTGCTTGGATTGCAAGTTGAGGATGATTGGAACCAAGAAATTAAATCGAATTTAGAGGAAAGTAAGATAAAGATTCCAAAGTATGAATGTTATTCTTTAGATAGTGATGGTCTATTATGATACTTTGAAGGATATATATACCACTGAATGAAGAAGTACGCCATTTGATTATGAGAAAATCTCATCGAGCAATTTACATGTCACATCCTATTGTTAAGAAAATGGACGTGGACTTGAAACTGGTATTCTTTTGGAGAGGGATGAAGAACGACATTATACATTTTGTGGCAAGATGTTTACCATGTTAGTGAGTAAAAGAAAAACATAAACATCCGACAATACTATTACAAACTCACATAGTACTAGTCTGAATGGGAAATTATCTCGATGAATTTCACTGTGGGGTTGCTGATGACGACAAGGAGGCATGATTATATTTTTGTAGTCATGGACACTTTGAAGAAAAGTTCCAATTTCATACCAGTCAAGACTACGTATAAGGCACTTGAGATAACTATAATTTTTATTGATGAGATAGTGAAATTGCACAAAACACCTATAAATATCATATCAAATAGAGGAGCAGTGTATACCAAAAGATTTTGGACTAGTATCTGTTAGCAGCTAAATCTGCCTCAGGCTGAAGGAAGGCAAAATTCAGGGTAACCACAAACCACGCTGAGTCTGGTAGCTAGCCCTACCAGAATAGGAGAGGGCTCTCTCCGAGTCACACTCAGTGAATAAGTAAATGAAATGGCCTGAGATGACTTACAATGAACTATTAGTCTTAGGCTAGTAAGTGGAAATGAAAATAAGGAATGATTTTTATGAATGACTGTATTTCTGGGATGTTATGGGACCACTGGACCTCAATGAACAGAGAACTTGAAATGAAGGCACAAATTATTTCGTGAGGCAAGGTAGGCTGAAAGAATAGAAATTTAGTTTTAAAATGGGGTGGGATGGAAAGATTGATTAAGAAGTTGAAAAGGGCATGGGCGACATGAATCCTTTTCAAACAGAAGAATGAGCAATGTATATGAAATTTTCCCACAGGTAGAGAAACATAATTGAATTCTACCTGATCTCACTCGAAAAATTTCACCAGAAATGGATACAAATGAAACTATGGAACATAACAAAGAAATGGAGAGATTGATAAAGAAGGTGAAAAGGGCATGGACAACATGAATCCTTTTCAACAGAAGAATGAAACACTGCACATGAAATTTTCCCAC
>APFE031201618.1:4032-14514 GCA_000404065.3 Pinus taeda
AGTAACAAATCCATGTTTTGTGTTGGTAGAATTTTAGATGTTTGTGTTTTTATTTTATGTAATGTATTGGTTTGTTTCATTGTGTTTGTATGTCTATAAATTCTTAAACATAAAAAACTTTTATTAGAATAACTTGATACAAATGAATTATATGATGATTTTAAAAATGCATAGTATCCAATGTGAGAATTACACTTCAAATGAATTGAATGCTAGCATAGCTTATCTATGCTCAATTTAATAAAAGTTCACTTATTTTGGTCAATGACCATGACATCATGAATTAAAATGTATTTTTTTTGTAACCACCACTATTCAATGTGTTTATTTTAAAATTAAAATTATTTTAAATTAATATATTCTTATAATTAATTACAATTTTATGTTATATGGTAGAGTTTCAAATGTTTGTGATTATATATATATTTTTGTATATGTTTGTGTTTGTGAATATATAATGGCTTTGCCCATACATAATGATCGTATATAACAATTACACTTTAAATGAGTTGAATTTGGGTATTAACTTACTTTATGTGAAAATTGATATTCAAGTTAATAACATCTCATTTATTTCTAAAAATGATCATAACATTTATCAATTAACATATATTTGAATAATAAAAATAACTATAATATCACAAATGATTATGATAATAAATTTTTTGCAAGCACAACTCCTCAATACATTTAAAAAAGTACACCACAAAACATTTAACATAATTTGCAAGAAATTATGTACTTTAGAAATTAATTAGCTAGAAATTGATGCTTTATAATGATATAATGTTAAAATGTGTTTTTTATTTTTTAATATGGGTTTATTTGTTGTGTTATTTTTTCCCTTTTTGCGTCATGATTTTACAGATACATAATATTATACGAAAACGAGCAAAAAGTTCAATCTTATATTCTAACTAACTTATGTTCAATTTAATTTTATTTGCAAATATTTTAATCAAAATATATTTCAAAAAATACAAACATGGAGTTGAATATTTATCCTTTGATTTATGTTTGTGTTTAATTTAATAAATTAATTGTCAAAGCAAAGACAATTATTTTAAAAAATATAACTTTCCTTTTTAAACATGTTAAATATGTCTTTTTGAAGGTGCTTATGTTTCCTCTAATTACGAAATTGAATCGTAATAAGTGTTGGTAAATTTATATTATGACCTTAATTGAATATTCAATTGCCCCTAACAATTCAAAGTGCATCAAGTGATGTGACATATGACAGTGTGAATATTTATTTTTATTAATATACAAGAAAATTTGTCTTTTTGTGTTATGATTCCTGAAAAATTATTGAAGGCTTAAATTTCATATTGGACTTCTAATTCACATGGAATGAAATGCACCAAAGAAGAGGAAATATAAAAAGTTCAAAAAAGGTTCTCCTTTTTGCTAGAGTTGAATTCTCGGTTTTGTAGACTACCAAGAAAACACATGACTCAATAAAAAGTTTTATGTGTGAAACTCACTTAAAATGATTGTTGGAGATAAAATGAGTTCGATAAAATATAAAGGTATATTCAGAAATAATGATTGTACTCATACCCCAAAAGTAGCAAGATGTTGCTAAGGGTCAAGGAAATGTAAATTGGAAAACAACTACTATTTGTTTTCCTGGGAAGTAGGGGTTAGAGCTTTGGGGGAAGTACATGGAAACATAGTTCTTGGTTGGAGGAATGCAATATCCTTTAATCTATTTCCATCAATAAAATATTATATAAGTATATTCTAAAAAATAATATACTTTAATGTGTGCAAAGATGCAAGAGGATATTATATAATAAATTAAATAAACTTGTTTGGATGGATAAATATATAAGCATGCACAAAAAAATATTACACTAGAATGTGTGCAAAGATGAAAAAGGATATTATGTAATTAATTAAGGAAGCTTGTTTGAATGGATAAATATACAAAACATGCACAATAACCCTTATTCACCTATAAAAATATAGTTTTTTGTAAGCCACTACAGAGAAGAACTATTGCAGGTAATAAAAATAAATTTTTACATAGTTTAACTTGTAGAAAAACAAATCTATATCTAGTTTATCTTGCTATAGGTCAAAGCACTAGAATCATATCAATTGGCCATGGAACAAGCAACCTTGGGTAAAGTAATTATACTAGGGCCTAAAGGACAACCTTCTCAAACTCCCATGACAAGGGTTCAACATGCCTCTTGCCCAATTTTCATATGCTATTCTTCAATGAAAATGATAGTAATAGTAAATTATATACAATCATTATTCAGAAACAAAATATATAGAGTTGACATGAATATCTAATTTGTACTCATAGAATATAAATAGAACAAATATTATAGTATTTTAAACTTTTGATGGAATCACTTCATTACACACAGTAGCAAGTAAATAGATTGTATAAATTTCTCTTATGAATAAAAAGAAAGATTTACATTGTTGGTGCTATAAGACAGCCAAAACTATTTTCTCATAATTAAATATTCTCACTAAAAAAGAGAAGGTAAATCCCTTGAATTGAAATTGATGTACATGCATTGTTTCGAGTGTCGGGCCTTTTGGGAAAATCCCTAGCTAGATAAGGGTAGTATTTAAACTCAAACTGATGCGGGAGCATTCAGCCAAAGGGAAATTATTGTAAATAATAGACATAGGGGGTCATGCATTTATGGAATTAGTTTCCTAAATTCCAAGTCAGTTTAATATTTAGGCTTTTAAGTAGATATTCTCAAAATAAATAAATAAAACTAGGAGAGTTTTTATGCATAAAAGGAATGGATGTGGATCATTAAGTGATAAGGAAGATTTTCTATCTTATAACAGGGAAAAATATGGAATAAAGCCTCAAGATGCTTTTTGCCATATGTATGCATTGCATGTAGAGTTTTAGAGCTTTTAGTTGAGTGATTTTAGGATTTTTTTAGATCATGCTAAGTTTTATAAATTATGAAGCCTCAAAGGCATTGAAAATCAGAGAGAGAGATTGATAGTGAGGATGAAGAATGAGAGGCCATGTTTTCTCTTGTAAATATTTTATTTCTTAATGAATTAATTCAGTGATTTTATGTGCATATGTATTGTCCGGAATCTTAGAAATTATATGGTTTGATTTATGGATTGGTGTATATTTTTCTATAATTGAGTTTTGTATTGTTGAGGTGTGGTTGAATTACAGTTAAATGCAGATAACAATCTGGCCAAGAGCTCCAAACAAAATATGGTGGCTATTGAATAAAACACGTGGTAAATAGAAGGCGACTAAGGAATTAATTTGTGTTGTGTTGAATTGCAGAGATATCGTGTGAAAAACATTTTTATATGAAGTGAAGTTATAGCGTTAAATGCTGAGATGCATGTTTACAAGCACATTGGTGAAAGATTCTGGGTTTTGCAGGGTTGACCTTACATCAAGTGGTATCAGATCCTGGCTCTGTTTTCATTGAAGAATGTTTTCTTTATTTTTAGTGAATGCAAGAAGGTTTTGTTGAAGAACTGAAGAAGGCTTTGTTGAAGATTTGATATGCAACATACACAAGTGCACAGGATTGCAGAAGTGGAAAGAAGACAAGATCTTAAAGGTGAGATGATTTTTTGATCTGAAATTTATGATTTAAGTTTATGGTTGTAGAGAAAATAGTGGGAGTGAACCTGCATTCAGCTGAAGGCTGAATAAGGAAACAAATTGCAGTGTCCTAGAGAAGAAGAAGGTGAGTTGAAGAGATAGACTAGAGAGAGCAGAGAAGTGCTCAAGGGGTTCCAGAGGTAGTGAACCAAGTACTTACCAAAAGACCAGATCCAGAGGAAAGGATTGGTGAGGTAAGTTGCAGCAAGAGAAATTGCTATTGCAGAGGCTAGTACAACTCATGGTGAGTGAGAAACTCATGAGGAAGAAGTCTGCCAGAGGCAAAGGGAGTTTTTCTAGAGGAGGAAGAGGTTCAGAGAAATGCCACAGAGATGAGATGACTGCAGGAGTTTGAGAAAGAAAGATCACAGAAATAAAGGTACAGTTGCAAGTACTAGAACAATGGCTACAAGAGCAGGAAAATTAGAAAGGTAAATGGCTCTTCCCACTGAAAGGAAAGAGAGTAATTTGGCGACAATTGTAGAGGAGGTTGAGACAAATTCTGATTGCCTTGTTAAAAAAGGGACTTAGAGTTCTTGTGCCAGAGATGAAATTTGGAAATTCTACATGCAGATCTGATCAAAGGGAAGTGCTGAAGAAAGCAGTCAAGACTAAAAAGTCTTGTGATTTTAAGACTGATGAGTTGTGTGTGTTTGCAGGTGTAGAGGACGTTTCCATTGATGAAACAGAGTAGGAGATCATTGATGATTTCTTGAGTTATTGGGCAGATCAAGATCAGCTGGATAATGTAAACTCTTGTGTTTGTATAGCTGACAATTGTGATGTGATTGAGGAGGATTTGCCATCTTGTGAAACTGTTACAGCACAAGAGGAAGTTCTTGTGGATGTTGAGGAAGAGAATCAGTCTGAAGCACAGATAAGGGAATTAACAGCTGATAATTTATGTATGAATGCACGTGATGATGATATGCTTCAGCGATGCTACAGAGAAATTGCATTGTTAGAATATTTGTTGAAGAATCCACAGTATGACAGGGAGATTGCAGAAGAAAGAATCCAGTGCAGTGAACAAGAGGGAAAAGTTGCAGGTGAAATTACAGGTCACAAGAAAAGGAATGTTGCAGAGGGACAGGAATTTTGGGAGGCAGCAACAGCCATAGTGACAACTAGAGCAACATGTGGGGCGACATTTATGGTGGCACCTGAGGCAACAATGGTAGCAACAGAAGAGTGCCCAGAAGAGGCACTGATGCCTTATGTTTTTTATTCTAACAATTGTTTTGTGGATACAGGTTTTATTGAAGATGACAGAGAAATTGAATTGATGAAGCGGGTGATGGTGAAAGAATACTGGAAGAACACAGCAACAGTGAAACAAAGGAGAAGCAGCAAGAGAAAAACAGAGACAGATTGTGAAAGTGCGGCAAGTAGAGCAAGGCAACATAAGATATGGAGACCTGGAGAAAAGCAGCAAGCAACAACAGATGAGGACTTGCAGAAGTGTGGGATCCAGGCAAACATAGATCTGAACACATGATTAGGAGATCATGAAATTTTTCTACCTTGGGAGTCTGATGCGGGAGCATTCAGCCAAAGGGAAATTATTGTAAATAATAGACATAGGGGGTCATGCATTTGTGGAATTAGTTTCCGAAATTCCAAGTCAGATTAATATTTAGGCTTTTAAGTAGATATTCTCAAAATAAATAAATAAAACTAGGAGAGATTTTAGGCATAAAAGGAATGGATGTGGATCATTAAGTGATAAGGAAGCTTTTCTATTTTATAACAGGGAAAAAGATGGAATAAAGCTTCAAGATGCTTTTTGCCATATGTATGCATTGCATGTAGAGTTTTAGAGCTTTTAGTTGAGTGATTTTAGGATTTTTTTAGATCATGCTAAGTTTTATAAATTATGAAGCCTAAAAGGCATTGAAAATCAGAGAGAGGGAGTGAGAGTCAGGATGAAGAATGAGAGGCCATGATTTCTCTTGTAAATATTTTATTTCTTAATGAATTAATTCAGTGATTTTGTGTGCATATGTATTGTCCGGAATCTCAGAAATTATATGGTTCGATTTATGGATTGGTGTATATTTTTTTATAATTGAGTTTTGTATTGTTGAGGCGTGGTTGAATTGCAGTTAAATGCAGATAACAATCTGGCCAAGAGCTCCAAACAAAATACGGTGGCTATTGAATAAAACATGTGGTAAATAGAAGGCGACTAAGGAATTAATTTGTGTTGTGTTGAATTGCAAAGATATCGTGTGAAAAACATTTTAATATGAAGTGAAGTTATAACGTTAAATGCCGAGATGCATGTTTATAAGCACATTGGTGAAAGATTCTGGGTTTTGCAGGGTTGACCTTGCATCACAAACAAAATCAAATTTCCTTTTGGCCAACATCAAGCAAAAATTGCAACCGACATTGAAACCCTGTAAAGAAGAAGCATTGGATAATTATTTGAAGGCCAAAGCATAGGCGAAAAAGCGTGCATGAATTTTTGCCCCAAAACAATGTCACAAGTTAACCCAAGTTGGTCATAGATTAACCTACACATGCAAGAAATGAATTCATTTTTTTGGAATGGAATAAATCTAAATTAATCAAGCAAAGAATGTTATAGAGGGTTTTGACATAAGTAGAGTCTAACCTTAGTAATATAGATGACATCCTTCAACCCGATACTTTGTTGTAAAGGGAATAACATTATTATTGTACATATATGCTTGTACAGAGAAAAATTATATCAAGATGAGAATCGAGTTACGTTTTAATCATAAAGTGAAAATTCTAGAAAGATTGTAAAATATTGGAAGGAAATGCATGTATTAAGTTTAGTTCATTTTGAAACCATTGAGAAAAATAGAAATTATCTTGAAACCCTTTGAGGAAACCATAACTAAAGTCTGATACGTCACAACCACAAAGTTAGAAGTAAAAACTTACAATAATATACCCAATATGCAATAATGGCTATACTGTAAAAAACATAAGTGAATGTAGACGAACCAAAGACCTTGTGATGGATTACCAAAGGATTTCATCCATACCACATTTTACAAGGAGTATTTTTCTAAGAGCATGAGATGGACATAAGTTTTTCACATACATTGCACATAGAATCACATCATCCCAAAACATGAGTGTTCAATTTTTGAAAATACTCATTGAGCAATCTATATTAATTATAGTAATGTTCATTCTTTCAACTACATATTTCTGTTGAGAATTCTATGGAACTATGCTATGATGTTGAATCCCATGCTTGTAGAGATCTTTTCATATTCATTAGAGTACATTATCTTCCATTAACAGTATGAAGAGAGCCAATATGTGATTATGATTCATATCCAATCCATACATGAAATTCCTTAAAAGTTTTGAAAGCTTGAGATTTACTTTTCAATAAATACATGTTATGAAACCAACCCACAAAAAGACAGAAAAGATAGATCAACGCCTTAGAAATAAGCTTGTTTGAGGGGGAAACCTCATTTACATTACACATGAAAAATTATTCGATGATACAAATGACAAGACCTCCTTTCTATATATAAGAGTCTAAGGGGTCATAATATAATCAGAGATTACATAACAATATTAAATTAAGTGCACAATAATAATAATAGTGGGTTTCTATGGTGCACAATAATAAAAATATGGGGAATACACGGGCACAAAAATATAATAAGGTGGTTGTATTAATAACAATAAGGGGTTACACTAGTAATATAGGGACCTAACAATACACCTAAAATATTCCGTGTAATCATCAACACAATATACATTTATTTTCATTAGCATAAGGAAAATGCATAGGACCACACAAATTAAAATATATACGTCCAACTTTTCTACATGAATAAACGGGCCTTGCTAGCAAATGTGAACAAGGAACAATAGATTTATTATAATCCTAGTGAATGTCAACAAGGAGAAAGTTATCCAAACAATTATATGAGACAAAGAAGAAGTTAGAAATGATTATGCATAACTAAAGACCCATACAAATAAGGAAGTGGAAAATCCCACATATATTTAGTGTGATACTCAATTAACATATTTGATTCTTAAAGTAATTAGGTATAACAAAAGAACCCTGTTTAGTTCTCATTATTTGGGAATTAAATCACCCTTGAAGAGGAAGGGGCATGACTAAGTAGAGCGAAAAATGAGATGATATTGACGGATAGTCTATGAGCTCTCGGTAGAATAAACAATGTTCGAATGTAAATGTAGTATACAAATTTCTTTGGGGCAATATTTAGAGTGGGTTAATATTCCATGGTTTTCCAAAATAAAAAATAAAAATAGTTGTCAATTTTGACATTTTTTAATTTATTTTGTCAATGTTTATAATTTAAAATTATTTTAACTTCAAAATCATTAGAACTCTCAATATTTTTACGAAAATATCATTAAACACTTTATATTATGCATATTAGTGGGTACTAATGCTAGACAAGGTTTATAAGCTTTAAAATAAATTTCCATCCTTGAAATTTTCGCTACTAGATAGAACCCTTCGAGAAGAAAGTAAAAACATGGCGCAATTGTGGAAAATATATAAAAAAATCAAGTCAGTAACAAAGAAGAATTACTTGTGACATTGTTGGATAAAACTAACAAGTGGAGAATAACTAACAAGGAATAAAGTTGTGGGTCATTTAATGTTTGCATGTTGGGAGCCTTTGTGACATAGTAACAATGAAAATCCTCAATGTGAAGGGTGTTTACATTTCATGATATTTTTTATTTGAAATGATGAAAGACAATTTAGGAAAATATCTCATATATTGTACATATAAGTGAAAATCAGTGAAGCCATTGCATTGAACTCAACAACACCTTAGATTTCAAAAGAAAGCCTCAACATTTAAGGTAAAATTGAGTAGAAAAAATGAAAACAAAAACAAAACAAAAAAGAATATTAAAAGAAACCATATTACAAACATATATATTTATGTATATAAATATAAATATTAGTGATTAAAAAAAATGGGAATACCTAATTTACAAATCTGAAATGCATATAAATAAATTTGTGAAATCATATTTATGATTCTTTAATTTCGTTATGTTGATAGTGTGTATCCCTTGTAATAGGATTTCTATAATTTTAATTTAATTATCAATAATAAATAGGTTGATGCTAGAGATTCAATAATCAATAATTAGTATTTTTAATATTACTCATTAATAGAAGGTTAAGACTTATCTAAAATGTAATTATGATCTCCATTCCTTCTGAATTTAATAATAATAAAAAAATGTTTCCAAATTAATTTAAAATACACTATATATAGAATATTTTGACTATAAAACGATTTATTGCTTTTATTATAACTATTGTGACCATATAATTAAATGGATTGAAAAATTTCTGTAGCCATCAATCTATGATAAGAATCAAAATACTAACCCCATTATACATATTGCATTAATGACATTAAAAAAATTATAAAAGCTAACTAAACTATATCTTTATTATTGTTATTATTATTGGAGCTATATAATATATAAAAATATGTTTATCCATGTAGTTTCACCCCACTATTATTATGGAAATCCTTTAATTGGAAACATTTCTTTTTACATTAGCATGGCTTAGATATACCACATTCCCAATATGATGTGTTGATATGCCATTTTCTTAAATTAATTAATTTGAGATAATTTAATTAATAGAGTATACCTAATTTTGGTAGAAATCTTATCATTGATATGTCAATATTACAATGAATATTCCAACATATTCCATGGGGTTTAAATATCTACGATGAACCTAATAATTAAATTATAAACATGGAAGATTTATTCTTACTATTGACCATAATTATAGGAATATCTATTTTGTAATTTATTTCCAATTTAAGTTAAAAGAAAATATTAACATAAAATTAAGACAAACATGGGAAGCCATATAAATCCAATGGATCGAAATGAAAATAAAATTCAATTCATGATAACCATCAAAATGGGTACCCTATTATTCCTATCACATTTCATAGCTTAAAAAAACAATTTAAATTAACTAAATTATAATTTTATTACAAATTATATTGTGGTTATTTATAAAAATAAATAAACTTGCATGCATATTTCAACAACAACAAAAAATCTTAGTGGAAAATGTTAGGGGTGAAATATGTAAATATTAATATGAATGTTCTAACATATTCCATGGGGTTTAAATATATTCCATCAACCTAAGAATTAATTTATAACTATGATGATGAGCATAATTACCATCTTATGTACTTTTTGTTGGACTACAAAATGTGGATCATTAATTCTTATTGGAATGTTTATATTATGTTGTTCTATTTCCTAGTTATAACATTCCAACCAAATCCCCATTTCATGTTGTTCTCTTTATAGCTAAATATTTTTACTATCCAACTTAATATGTCATCAAACCTAGAATGCTTGGATGAAACTTTGTCCTGATCAGTCTGCTTGGATCGGGTTTTATCTTGATCATCTTTTTCTTCTATAATTGTTATTGTAGTAACATGGTGTGAATCAAAAGTCAAGTCGATATTGAAGATATTTTAACCTGTCGTGTTCAGTCGACTATCCTTCGTCCTCTACCTATGATGAGCTTCATTCTATGTTGAGTTTGTCTGGAGTCGAGTGTTTATGTTCCTATGTTTGTTGAATACCATCATTTTCTATAGTAATCCTTCAATGAATACATATTTTCCATGTCCAATAAACTGCAAGACATCAGACCCAATAGATTATTCTAGAAATTGTTCTAATTCTCTAGGCTTCTTTTATTTTCTACCCTTTATAGTGTATCCTCAAAAGTATTTCATGCAATTGAGTGTAGATTCTATTGATATTGTGGGTCTTCTAGTTGAATACCTAGAAAGATTTCATTC
>APFE031201622.1:0-32923 GCA_000404065.3 Pinus taeda
AAAATCAAGCTGGTAGTCTCGGTTTTGAGATCCAGTGGGAAATCTCTATGTATATGTGTTTTATGTGTTATGCTTTCGCATTTTTATTTTTTCCTGTGATTTAGAATTTGTATGCAGGTAATTTCTGTATGGGGTTAAAACCTACAAATATGTCCACACAATTCTCGTATGTATGAACCTTCTTCAGAGCTACTTTTCTATCATCGATCACATGTATCTGAAAATGATGTACTTGGACCTGTTGTGATAAGCTAGATTTGTAGCCAAATGAATAACACTTTGACTATCACATAATACGTTCACTTTCTCCTATGCCTCCCAATCTCATCAAGCAAACCTTTCAACTAGATTACTTCTTTACTCGTATCTGAAGCAACGATATACTCTGCTTTGGTGGTAGACAAAGAAAATATTTCTTGAAGATTTAATATCCAACTAATTGCTCCACCTGCAATAGTAAAGACATAACATGTAGTAGATATCCTTTTGTCCAAAACACCTTCATAATTAGCATCTACATATCCATAGACTATTTCTTCACTACCATTAAATAGGATGCAATGCTCACTTGTACCTCTTCAATACTGAAGCAACCATTTCATTGTTCACCAATGTTCGTCACTTGGATTTACCATGAACCTAGTGACAACTCCAACTGCATGTGAAATGTCAAGTCTTATAGATACCATCACATACATTAAGTTACCTACAACATTTGCATATGGTACACGAGATATATAGTTATTTTCTTCATCAATTCTAGGACTCAAAGCCATATAAACTTTAGAATGGCAAGATAATGGAACATTAACAGGTTTCACATTGTTCATACAGAATATTTCAAGTACTCTTTCCACATACTTCTGATATGATAACTAAAGCTTTCCATTTTTCTATCCCCGTGTATATCCATGCCCAAGATATGTTTTTCCACTCCAAGATCCTTCATATCAAATGTCCTAAAGAGCTTAGCCTTTAACCTATTGATCTCTTCCATGCTTTTGCTTGTAATAAGAATATCGTCAACTTCCAGGATAATGAATATGCCACTAAAACCCTTGAAGTATACACAATGATCATACTCACATCTAATAAAGTTTTGGCTCACCATGAAGGATTCAAGCTTCTTGTACCATTTCCTAGGAGACTACTTTAGGACATACAATGATTTCCTAAGCTTACAAACTAATCTTCTAATGTGACCTTGTACAAAACCTTCTCGTTGTTGCATATATATCTCTTCATCCAAAGTAGAAAGTATGTTTTAACATGTAATTGTTCTAACTCAAGGTCAAGTAATGTAGTTATTTCCAACACAGTACATATAGAAACAAGTTTTATGACTGCTGAAAAAATCTCATGTAAGTCAATACCTTCAACCTAAGAATACCCTTTTGCTACCAGCTTCACCTTATACCTTTCGATACTTCCATCAAATTTTCATTTCAATTTGAAGACCCATTTTCATCCAACAACACTTCTCCCTTCATGAAGTTCTAGAAGATCCCACGTATTGTTCTTGGCTAACGAATCCATTTCTTCATACATAGCCTCTTTCCATTTGTGGCTATCTACATCATCCACTGCTTTCTGATAACAAGGTTCCCCATCTACAGTTATCAATCCAAAAGATGAAATGGAATATTGATACCTTTTCGGTGTTTTTCTTTCCCTTGTAGACCTTCTTAGAGTGATTGGCTACTGAACTAGTTCTGAAACTTCAATAGTTTCCTTTGCATCTTCTTCATATTTTCCTTCTGAAGTCTCTCCTTCCTTTTGACTTCTTGAAAAAGATCTAGACTCCAACTAAATTTGCTAGCTTGGCGATACCTATTCATGTTCAATTTTTCCAATATCTGATGTTAAAAGAGAAGATTCATCGAATGTTACATATCTACTAATGACTATCTTCTCTGAAGTAGGATCCCACAACTTATATCCTTTCACCGCATAGTCATATCCAACAAAAACATAACATTTCAATTTTGGATCTAATTTTGAATGTTGATTTTTAGGAATAAGAGCATAGGCATCACAACCAAAAATCCTTAAATGTGAATAATCAGAAGACTAACATGATCCAAAATGGATCCTAAGAAACCTCTAAGTCTTCAATACTTAAAAACTATCTCATGAGAAAAACCTTTACAAAAGGAAGATTACACTATCGGGAAAGAAAAAACACGCGGAAATGGTGAAAAGAGAGTTTATTGGAGGCTTTAACAATGATGGACAAGAGCCGTCAGATCTGGCCAATCAATGGTCTACATCCAATCAGCATATTGCAATTGGATATGGCAAGCAGAGGCTACCATATGAAAGTTGCGACAGCGATCAACATGAGTCAACAAGGACCATCAATCAAGCATGCAAATCGACAGCCCAGGTTAACTCGCAATATCACATCGGAAAAATACAAGGGAGTGCTTACCAAGGGCCCGGGGACTATGCGATATGTGATTACGACATATCGCATTGCAATATCGCATCAGAGGAATACAAAGGAGTGGGGCCTATACAAATGCAACTTGCGATAGCCGGACTGACGAGGTTATGGATGAAATTTAATATACTTTTAGTTTTGGTAAATGGGGTTTTTCTATGTATTTCGCATTTTCGTTAAATAAATGAAAAACAAAGGAAATGCGAACGGGGCAATAAAATGAACCCAAAAATGGTTTATACATGCAGCGATATATATTTTGAGTTTCATAATGAGTGGGATTTCGGGCGGGCCTTAGGTGGTAAGTGGCATTGGACAGACTTCGTCAAATCCCATCCACTGACCGACACATGACTTAAGAAAACCGCCATTTCGATAGGGTGATATTCATACGCATAAGCCACCCGAAATGAATTGCAGCCGTTGGATCAACAATCATATAGATCAATGTTAGACATGCGATATCGATATAAAGGTGAACCAATTTAGTTATAATGCGGAATTAATAATATTTCAGCTCCGGAAAAAGGCGTTTTAACGAATTTTTACATTGTTGCTGTGTATTTCTCTCTGTAAACAGAGAACGACTGTTTTGGGATTTTTAATGCGCTGATGGTCCCTTCCATTACAAAACAAGTGGCCACCATCCCTGAAGACATTTAACAATGATTGTTTAACGCTCAGAGGGAATTTGAATGGACAGAGGCCAGAAGCCAGAGAGCCTAGAAGAGGAAACAAATAAACAATGTTGATTGGCTTAAAAGCCACATAATGAAAGAGACAGGGGCGGGCAGTGCTGAGACAGAGAGAAAATAGAGAAAAAGAGCGAGAGAGAGAGTATGTGTATTAAAAAAGACTTGGGGGATCCAAGTAAAGCCCTGCAGTTTTATTCCTGTTGCGTTGAGACTCAATTTGAGCTCACATTTCTAAGAACTCTTCTCTTGAAGACATAATAGAGAGGTCACCACCGAAAGTTGAACTAGGATATGTAGCCCAAGAGATTTGGGTGAACTCCTTGATTATTTGTTGTGTTATGCGTGTATATGTTATGTTTTTCTAACTGCTTCATTGTCTATATTATTCACAATCTTTTCAATCCGTTGCACTAAGTAGTATAGGCAAATCCTGCACATCAGTTTGTAATACCTTAATATTAGTCTAAGATCCCATTTTCAGATCAAGTGGTATCATAGCTTTAGGTTTCCTATGGTTAGACAAGCTTTTGTTGGATTCTTGAATGCTAACTAGGTCAAAGCTCAAACTAGGAGATGGAGAACTTGTTGAGGCTAATCCAGAGATTGGAAGACTCTACTCTCATAGGATAATTGTTGGAGAAGTCCCATTGGAATCGGAATCTCAGTTCATGGATAGCTTTATGGCCATGCGAGCCATGGTGGAAGAGATGTATCAAGAATTTAAGAAGGGTCGAGGTGAAAGCACCTCAACACTAAAATAAGACAAAGGAGCAGAGGAACCTTCTCTAATGCTAATCCAGAGGAAAAAGGAAAGGGGAAGATCCTCCTCCATCATCTCCTCCATCATCACCTCCTTCTAGTTGTGAAAAGAAAAATAAGAAAACTTCTTTTATTAAATTAGATGTAAAGTTTGATTTGCCAATTTATGATGCAGAATTAAATGTAGAAAAGCTAGATAACTAGATTAGACAGATTGACGTATATTGTAGCGTGCAAAACATTGATTCAGAAAGGAGAAAGAATCAACTGACTAGCATTTTCCTTGGAGGAACTACACTAGTGTGGTGGGAAGGTAGGACACAAGCTGATGCTCCATTACCTAACATCAGAATTACAGGTTATCCACTTTAGAGAATGTAGAGATCAAGAAGCAGGTATAGGTGCTACTCGATAAAGGATTCATAAGACCAAGCACATCACCATGTGGATCTTGAATCATATTGGTGAGAAAGAAAGATGGTCCGTGGAGGATGTGCATTGATTATAGAGCACTGAATAGAATAACAATCAAGAATCGTTATCCTCTTCCTCACATTGATGATATATTAGATCAGATGAAAGAAGCAGTTTACTTTTCCAAGTTGGACTTGCATAGAGGCTATCATCAGGTCAGAGTTGCAGAAAAAGATGCATGGAAGACTGCTTTCAAAACAAAGCAAGGGCTATATGAATGGTTGGTTATGCCTTTTGGCTTAACTAATGCTCCTGCCACTTTCATGAGAGTTATGAATGATGTACTCTCACCTTTTATTGATGATTTTGTAATTGTATATTTAGATGACATTATTGTTTTCAGTAAAACATGGGAACAACATTTGAAGCATGTAAAGCAGACTTTAGATGTTTTGAAAAGAGAAAATATCTATGTTAAGTTATTAAAAATGTGAATTTGGAAAAATATCTTTAAATTATTTGCATCATATTGTAGGGGGTGGTGAATTGAAGATAGATCCCTCTAAGGTTGAAGTCATTGTGAACTGGCCTAAACCCAAATCTGCTATAGAAGTTAGAAGTTTCCTAGGAGTAGCACAATATTGGAGAAAGTTTATTGCTAACTTTTCCTTTATTGTAGCTCCCTTACATGCTTTAACAAGATTAAATAAGGTGTTTCGGTGGGGAGGCAAACAGTAGAAATCCTTCGACACCTTAAAAGAAAAAATTAGTACAACACCAATACTAGCATTGTCAGATCTTCAATGACCATTTGAGATTGAAACAAATGCCATTGAATATGCCATGGGAGTAGTGTTGAAGCAACATGGTAAACCCATATCTTATCATTCTGAGACATGTAATTCTATAGTAGTTAATTATCCCACATATGATAAAGAATTGTATGAATTAGTACAGAGTGTGAAAAAGTGGAAACATTACCTAATGGGCAAAGAAACAATTATACATACAGATCATCAACCACTTCAATATTTCCACTCACAAACTAAATTGCAGCAATCAAGACACTATAGGTGGATGGGTTTTCTACAAAAGTTTCAGTTTGTCATCAGATATAAGAAGGGCATGCATAATAAGTTTGCAAATTTTCTATTCAGACCAATCATAAATTCATCTACTATACTTGAGCATAACTCAGTAATGCATGAAAGCTACATTGAACACTATGCTTAAGATGTATATTTTAAAGATGTATATGCAACATTAAGTCATGGAAAACAAGTAGAAGAATTGGATTATTATGTAAAGGACCAACTCTTATATCATTTGGGAAAGTTATGCATTCCACAAACTAAAAGAGTTAACATAATCCGAGAAGCACATACTTCTCTAATATCAGGTCATTTTGGTGTAAGTAAAACAATTGCACAATTGCAAAGGTTCTGTTATTGGCCAAAAATGCATGAGACAGTTTCTAGATATATCAAATGGTGTACTATGTGTGCTACAAGCAAGCCCAGTGATAGAAAATTAGGCTTGTACACTCCACTTCCAATTTCTTCTCGTCCTTGGGAAAGTGTTTCCATGGATTTTGTTGGGGGATTTCCAAAGTCTAGGAAAGGTCATGATTATTTGTATGTTGTTGTGGATAGGTTTAGTAAAATGTGTATTTTGATACCATGTAACAAGTAGGTTACAACTGAACAAATAGCAAAGTTGTTCTTTCAGAATGTATGGGTTCATTTTGGGTTACCCACTTCTATTGTATCTGATCGAGATTCTCGATTTGTTGGGAAGTTTTGGTCAAATCTATGGGAGTTGATGGACACCAGGTTGAAGAAGAGCACAGCATTTCATCCACAAACATATGGTCAGACGGAAGTGGTCAACAGGACAGTGATCCAGTTGCTCAGAGGCTATTGCGGCAAGCATCCCAAGCTTTGGAATGAGCATTTGTGTTATGTGCATCATGCTTACAACCATGCCAAGCACTCTTCTACTCAAAGATCTCCTTTTGAGACTTGTTTTGGTTTTATACCAAATTCTCCCTTGGATTTTGTCTTTGGTAAAGACATAGTAGTTGATGGACACAGTGATGTGGACAAAGCAACCAAGTTCATTGAACAAATCCAGGAAATTCACCAGGCAGTATAGGAACAGCTGGAAAGAAGTCAAGCCAAGTACAAGGAAAGACATGATAAGCATCGAGTCGAGCATAGTTTTCAAGTTGGTGATCAAGTCTGGCTATACATCAGCAAAGACAGAATGCAAGGTGAAGGTAAGAAGCTAAAACCAATAAGGTATGGACCTTTCAAGATACTTGATAAAATTGGTGAAAATGATTTTCACCTTGATTTGTCAGCGTATATGCAGATCTGTTCAATCGTTAATGCGAAAAACTTGAGATTGTATGAACCTTCATTGATTGAAGATCCTGAAGAGCAAAGTTAGTTGCCTTCTATTGGGGATTTGTTGCCTGAGTATCTCAATGAGTTACAGGTGAACACAGTTCTGGACAGGAAGGTAAGAACTACGCGTCAAGGGGATGTTGAATACCTGAGAGTAGGGCTCAAAGGTTCAAATCCAAGCAAAGCACGATGGATAGAAGTTAAACAAGTGAGGGAGTTGTATCCTCACTTGATCGATGCCTAAAACCGACTTTTGGTGGTCCAAAAGCTTTTCAGTGGGAAGGCGTGATCCAAAATGGATCTTAAACCCTCTAAACCTCTAAGTCTTCAAATATCGGAAAACACTATCGCATGGAAAAACAGTGAAAGAATGGAGAAAAACCCAAGTTAAAGTGAAAGCAGAGAAACACAGCCTTAATGCCCCAGAGCTGTTGGATCTACAGATTCAACGGACGAGATTGAATCGCATCGTAGAAAGCCAAGTAGTATAAAAGGGCCTTAGCCTTAAGAGAAATGTGATAGCGATACAAGCGAAACAATGTGAACTGTTGATCGAGCGCGCAGATCAACAGTCCAAATCAACTACCAATATCGCATCGCATGGAACCAAAGGGAGGACTTAACACAGGCGGACCCGAAGGAGTTATAAAATAAAACAACGAAGGGTTTGAGTTCCGTGGTAAGTGGTATTTCAGGCGGGCTTTAGGCGGTAAGCAGTATTGGAGAGGCTCCGCCCGATTCCATACACCGGCCGACACGTGGCACACCGCAGGAGAGAGAAAACCGCTTTTCTGGCGGTTAATCTTCGTGCAAGTGGGCCGCTCGAAATGATCGTCAGCCGTCGGATTGGAGATCGCAGATCAACGACGGAGATTGCATTGCAACAATATATAGGAATGGACCATGGCCCGTGGCATTGTGAAGGGCCAATATGCGGTACGTCGATATCGGTGATCGACGATCGACGAGTGGACAGGAAGCAATACAAAGACCGTGGTATGCGACATGCGATAGACCTGGCCCCGATAAGGATTATAGGTCGGATTTAAATATATTTGAAGTCCAGGTTTTGCGGATTTCTTTGTATTTCCCCATGTATTGATGTTTGATCCATAGGTGTGGCTGTATAAAATTTGAAGTCCGCTAATAAGCGTTTTTCCTATGTATTTCTGTGTATTTCTTTGTGTAAACAGAGAAGCGATTCTTTGGGGATTTTCACCCGCGCTGGTCCTTTCCGTTTGAAAACAGGTGGCTACCATACCTTAGAGCATTTTGCAATGATTGTTTAATGCTCAACAGGGATTTGAACGGACAGTGGCCGGGAGCCAAGGAGCCCGAAAAGGAATGCAAACCGATAGCGCCGATAGGCTTAAAAGCCATTCAATTGCAGCACGGAGAGGGAGGTCAGTGGAAGGCAGTCCCAGAAAGACAGTCAGTCAGTCAGATTGAGGCAGATTGAATAGAGGAACAGGACAGAGGGAGAGTCTGTGCACTCTTTTAGACTCTAGGTTTTCGAGCAGATCCCTCTTTGATGTCACTGTAGTTGAGACTCTATTTTGAGCTCACTCTTGTAATAATTTGTTCTTAAAGACTTAATGTAGAGTTCGACACTGAAAGCTGGACCAGGAGACGTAGCCAGGTAGTCTGGTGAACTCCTTGATTATTTGTTGTATTGATGTGTGTGACTGTTATGTTTTTTAACTGCTCATTGTCTATATTATTCGCAATATTTTCGATCCGTTGCACTAAATAATATAGGCATTCCTGCACGAGTTTGTAATACCTTTAGATTGATTTAAGATCTCATTTTTAGATCAAGGATTCTATAGGTGGGGCTTCATTCTCATAGTATGTTGTCTTTATCGAATCTCTCACTTTCACCTTGCTCTCTTTTTTGCTCTTTTTCCTTTCTTTGTTTTCTTAAGTTTGTTTATTGAGTGATGGAGCAACTTGGAACTCTCCTTTGACCCCTCTCACAATATTTTCACATTCCATTTGGTTAAGTGTAGTAGATAAAATAATCTAATATAATTTTCTTAATATCTATAGTGACTAAAGTAGCTTGTTATCACACAAACTTACACTTGAGGAGATAAAGTGCGATTTGAGTGTAACTAATAGTGGGGAGCTGTAACCTCACCAAGCCTCTTTTTCTCTTCGGTCTGGTTCTCCTTTGGCTCGAGGGGAGTTTCCCTAGGCTAATATTGCTAGGATTTATGGCAATAAAGCTCAAGGAAATATGAAGAGTAAATCTGGGCAAAATGGTTTTGGTAAAATTTAGGGCGTGAAAGATGATGGGAGGACTGAAGAATAGTCTCTTTTCATTGGGCATATGGGGTCAACTAGGTCATAAATGGATACTGGGTATACCCTAAGGTACTCCACCACAAACTTTGGGCATTTTTCCTTTAGGGTGATGACTAGTGTTGTCTACTACCAACCTTAGAAGAGACTTCTATGAGGGAAGATTCGCCACTATAACTCTTCCTAGTGTTGACAAGATGGAAATCATTTAAGAACACTACAAGGAAATATATACCTTGACTTAATACACACATTCACACTTAATACCTTCCATAAACATATTCACATTTTCACAAAGACTTAAAATTAACACTCACGAAGTAAATTCTTGTTCATCCATAAACCCTTGCCATGAATTATCAAAGAAAATTGCAAATATCATCCACAAATTGACTCCCCAATGAAGATGCCTTAGTCTTCCATCAATTGCACCAAATCCATGACAAAAGAACTCCAACAAATTTATGAAATTTCAGACTTGCCAAGGATTTCTTCCCCAATCCAACCATGAAAAAATGAGAGGAAATTCATCTCTGTTTATAGAGGAGATGTTCAACTTCCCTTACATTAAAATATTGATTTTTTAAGCCAATGCCCCTAATCTAGCCTATGGAGGGGCAAAAGTCCCTCTTATTTAATTAATTATTCTAAAATACATAAAATGTAGGTTGTTCATGCCACATATACAATGTTATGTATCAAAAAGGGAGGGGTACTTCCACAATTGATGGACACAAGGGGCTTGATCGCATAGCATCCAGACTCCAAAGGCCCTTCAAAAGGATTCTTTTCCTCCAAGTATCCTCCAAGGTGTGAAAATTTGGAAGCCCCAAATTCCTATTGTAACAACTAATGATATTTCTCTTATTTCTTAATTTCCTTTAAACAAATTACTTGCAGTTTACTACGGCAAATATCGAAATACATACACTACAGCCCTCACTTAATTAAATATAATGTGGAAACAAGAAATTGAGTAAGAAAGAAAATACAACACAATGACACCATTATTTTTGGACAAATGTCCCCGGAAAAACCCAATGTAGGAAAATCGGTGTAGCAGGGCTGAGGGTTTTATTATTATGCAGTAGTAAATGTGAGTACAATTCCTTGGATGCTCAACTAGCAATCTGATACAGAGAGAAACTAGACTAAACAAATAGTGAGATGCTCTCACCCTGTCACTAGAAGAATTTAAGTTTGATCACGTTGAACTGGAGCCTTTGCGTCCCCTGTGTGGCCTTTGCACAGAACTGCGTAAGCCTCACGCAGTCTCTGTGTCACCTCTGCTGGGAGTCACATTGCTCCTTCAGACCCTCTGCTGGCTGGAAATTTTGAATTTCTGCCTCCTGATCTCAGACCCCAGCTCCCGGCTTCAGAAACTCGATTTCCTCAGCAGGAATTTGATCTCCCTCTAAGGCTTGCTAATTTTAGATAACAATGCTATGTTTACTGCTTAAGAACAATTTACTTCAATTTTCTTATTAGCCCAATATCAATTTCCAGATTAGCAATCACATTAACATGATAGTTAATGTAGATAGAACATAATAAAACAGTGGAAGACAAGCCAAGACAAGAGGACACAAGATATGGGGCTAGCCAGGGACAAACCCCAATGTGGGGAAACCCTTTGATCAATTCTTCTTTTTATTCTTCAAAAGTTCAACAGAGAGAAAGGGTACAATATGTAATATTCACTTTCCCAATCAAAGTGAAATCTTTCCTGTCAATCAGTAGCCACAAAAGCCCTAACCAGAAAGTCAACGCTGGTCTATAGGGCAAAATTTGACCTCCAAAACAACTCGGTCAAACCTAGTCAACTTGGCCTCCAACAGTCATCTAAATCAGCCCAAAACAGTTCCGAAAAACTCAGTCAACTTTGGTCAACACAAGTCAACGCTGCAATCAAACCATTCTACAATCAACGCTGGTCAAAGAGTACAGATTGCCTCAATTTCTATGCCTAGAAATGCGGCCTGCCCAAACAGAATTTTCCCCCACAAAAATGCAGTCAAACAAGTCAACACTGGCTGGTCAATGATGGTCAAACCCTCCCTGAAATTTGGTCAATGCTGGTCAACATCCAAAACAAAAAATTGTTTTCCTTTCCTTCACACGTGTGGAGAGAGAAGCTGCCTAGAAATTTGTACCCAATGAGATGAGGAGAGAGAGATGTGTGAAGATGAGTGAGCAAATGAGGAAGAGGCCCCTTCTATTTATATGCAATGTTGAGGATGAACAGAGGTGACTGTTGGGCTTCTGAGCCTACATTAGTTTGCTTGCCGACCTTGACAATTCATCCATAAACAAAATAAATACATAATTCCATTTGTACATGTCAGAATGAGATGATCTTTAGATCAATCCTACACCTCTCGGAGAGAGGAATCCAATAAAAATATCAGTTGCATAATATGAGTTGTCCAAAGTGGAGTTTGGCCCTAGTTGCCAAATTTGACACCTATGCTGCCACTACATCAGCTCTGCGTGGGTCAACGTCTTCCTCTCTTTGGACGTCGTTTTTCCTCTCTGCCTTGTGCTCTCCGGCCCAGGATAACTTCCCTCTTCTGGATACTATCTCTGCCCCTCCCTACAAAAGATTACTTTGATCACTCCTCTAGCAACTATTGCGTTTCCCTCTCTGAGAAATTCGATCCTCTTGATCTCTCTTGGTGTGTCTTCCAAATGACTATCAAGCCTCAAATAATCTTCTCTTTGACATTTAATGACCTAGATTAGAAGCTAATCAATGGCTAAGATCATTTCTGCTTGATCCTCGTCTTCTTCTTGAAGTTACACCCGCAATTAGATTAATACCCATTAATTATTTTAATTTCCTAGGTTTTAGACTTAGGGACTCATTAAAAATAATTAATTATTTTAATAAAACTGTCTCTAGGTGGAATTTCCCAAAACACTTTCTGGGTTATTTGGAATACATGTCGCCAAGCCTCCTGCAAAATTTGAGACTTAGAGCACATCTGATGCTACCAGAAATCAATACTCCCTCTTAGCGAGGAATGTGATCTAGCAATGCCTCCCACTGAAGCATCACCTTGACTTCATAACATCGTTCTCTGCGCTGCTGATGTTTGACATGTTGTCCATCAACTACTGTGCTGTTGCTACAACTCTACTGTTGTTGACACTGCCACTGTCAACACTGCATCTGTACTACAACTCCCTTTGAATTTCTGCATTCGTGTTGTTGTTGGCACTGGCATTGCCAACTGCCCTTGCACTGCAAACTGCAGCTGCTACTACATCAACAACGAAAAACATCCCAAATTCTGAATAAGTGTTCAACATACATGCATCTCGATGCTGAAGATCTAATTGTTTTTAGTCCCACACTATCCCTTTGAAGTCGCTACGTTGTTGTTGCTATTGCACTGTGCCTCTCTGCACTGCTGCAACTCTGCACTACGCTGCTAAGACTTGGTGTTCTAGCCACTACATCTATCGCTCCAACTGACAGTGGTCCATCTTGTTACTTCTAATCTGGGCTCTCGTAGCAAGGAATTGATCCGAGAGGTGGGCTCCTCAAGGATCCTTCCCATCTGTAGCTCTTTCGAACTACAACTCTAAATCGGCCCACCTCCCTCCTGGAGGTATCTCGATTGTCATGGCAAAATCCTCCTCCTCGATCTTCGCGGGTGCAACCTTCCGATTGTGCTTCTCATCTTTGTCCTTCTCCCTGAGAGGACATTGTGTTGCGTAGTGACCCATTTCACGACACCTAAAGCATTTAATCTTCGAGAAGTCTTCCTTCCACCTCCGCTGCTCCTGTTGCCCCTTGGATGCAAGGGCTGCATTCTCTTCCTCCTCCTTGGGTTTTGACCTAGTGTTGTCGCTTCCGTCAAGCTTACACTTGACTAGATCTCTCCTCAGCTCTTCCTGCTTGAGAGCTGCCCACATACTATCCCAGTCTAGCAAAGTTGCCCTGCCCAGGATGCTCTGGACAAAGACTTGCCATTCTTCTGAGACTGAGTTTAGGGCCAGTCTCACCATCTCGGAACCTTGAGGTGTAGACCCCACAACTGCTAACTCGTCCCGGGTCTCCTGAAGCTTCGTGAGGAACGAATTAATTCATTCCCCCTTCTACATTTGTGTAAATCTCAGTTTCTACTCTAAGTACATCTTCTGCTGCTCGAAAGATCCTTGATACAACGTTGTCAAGGCATCCCACGTCTCCTTAGCAGTCCCTCTGCTAACGATGTGATATACCACGTGATCCTTTACTCCATCAAGGATCATCCTCTTGGCCTTCGCTATTTATCCCTTGTACTTTTTCAGCTGATCTGGATCTGCGAGCTCAGCCACCACGCTGTCGACATAGACCTTGAGAAAATGCTCATCTAGAAGACACGACATCCTTGCCTTCCAGATCACATAGTTGGATTCACCATCCAACCTGTCCTGATCCCTTAATCTCTGCCACGAAAATGTTGAATTGCTCTTCTTTGTTTCTTACTGTTGTTGCTCAGCCAATAAGAAAATAGACTTCTTGGTGAGGAGTCTACTGAGGAAAAATTCCCTCACTGTGATTCTCCTATCTCTTTTGGCGATTTTCTTTCCAGCAAACTGCTTGCAGAAAAAATGCGTCCCACCAGCTCTTTCCTCATGCTTAGGCTCTACGTTGCTCCCTCTGGCACATCAAAATTTCGATCTGGAAGCCCTTCTGTGAAAATTTCTAAAATATAAATCCTACTGCAATGATTAATATGATTTCTTCTACTTGTTACCTCAGAGATAAGTTATCTATTGTATTCTTACGATAAATATTGAAATATATTCTACTGTAGCCTTCACAATTAAAACATTGCAAAAAGTAAATGTAAGTAAAATGCTGGCACATATACAAACACAATGATAGTTATTTTTGGACAATTGCCCCTGGAAAAACCCAATGTGGGAAAACTGGTGTAACAAATGAGAGTTTTATTATTTTTCAGCAAAAACCATCATGTACAAATTACACCCAACAATATAGAACAAGACTTTCTGAGAAAAATTTACACACGTTCCTGAACAAGTATTTGACCCAAGAGAGAGGTTCCTCCACCCTCTATGTCTCTATGGCTTGCCCAACATCACTTTTTCTGGCCTCTGGACTGACCTATGCAATGTCTGTGTCACTCAAGCTAGCACTGCCTCTCCTGGCGTCAATCTGCTTTGCGCTGTCCATTCTGCTACTTTGCGTCTTCGTCCATGTCTCCCTGACTGATGTTGAACCCTCTGTCTCTCCTCCACCTGCAACTCTCCCTCTGAATCGATTTTGTCTTGCCGAACTTTGACTAGTGAGAAAATCGATTTTACTTGGGCAATTGAGTATTTGCCTGGTGTATTTTCCAAATGACCTTCAAGCCCCTTCTTATATCTTCCTGTTGGGCAACCAACGGCCTAGATTAAATCATAATCAAAGGCTCAGATAGTTTTGGCTTGATTCGTGGCTTTTTTTAGAAGTTTCACCCCTAATTAGATTAATTCCCATTAATATTTTAATTTTCCTATGTTTAGACTTAGGAACCCCATTAAAAATATTAATTATTTTAATAAAATCACTTCTCGATGGAATTTCCCAAAAACGCTTTCTGGGTTCTTTGGAATACATGTGCTCAAGCCTCCCTGCAAAATTTGAGGCGTAGAGCACATCCGATGCTACCCAAAATCAACACCTTCCTCTCTGTTGACTCACTCAGAGAGTGACTTTCCTTGAAAATTTAGCCCTCTTGTTTTGGACTGTGCAATCCCTCTGGGGATTTGAACTGCTGCTTCCTGCAGCTATTCGATCTCCTTCTCTGCTTAGCGCTGGGTTCTCTAGCACTACTCTTCTTGTTTCACCTACAACTTTGATACCATGTGAAAATTTGGAAGCCTCAATTTCCTACTGCAGCAACTGATGATATTTCTCCTATTTGTTAATTTCCTTTAAACAAATTACTTGTAGTTTACTACAACAAATATTGAAATACATACACTGCAGCCTTCACGTAATTAAATATAATGCGAAAACAAGAAACTAAGCAAGAAAGAAAATACAACACAATTACACCGTTATTTTTGGACAAATGTCCCCGGAAAAATCCAATGTGGGAAAACTAGTGCAACAGATTTGAGGGTTTTATTATTATGCAATTGTAAATCTAAGTACAATTCCTTGGATGCTTAACTAGAAATCCGACACAGAGAGAAACTGGACAAAACAAATAGTGAGATGCTCTCACCCTGTCACTGAAAGAATCTGAGTCTGATCATGCTGAACTAGAGCCTCTACGTGGCCTCTGCGCGGAACTGTGTAAGCCTCACGCAGTCTCTGCGTCACCCTTGCTGGCTGGAAATTGCCTCCCGGTCTCACACCATGGCTTCCGGCTTTAGAAACTTGATTTCCTTAGCAGGAATTCGATCTCCCTCTAAGGCCTGCACTGCCACTGCGTCAGCTCTGCGTGGGTCAACATCTTCCTCTTTCTGGATGTCGTTCTACCTTCTTTGCCTTGTATTCTCTAGCCTAGGAAAACTTCCCTCTTCCGGATACTATCTCTGCCCCTCACTGCAAAAGATCACTTCGATCACTCCTCTAGCAATTGCTGCATTGCCTTCTTTGAGAAATTCGATCTTCTTGATCTCTCTCGGTGTGTCTTCCAAATGACTGTCAAGCCTCCTTAAATAATCTTTTTGTTGACATTCAACGGTCCAGATTAGAAGCTAATCAATGGCTAAGATCATTTCTGCTTGATCCTCGTCTTCTTTTAGAAGTTACACTCACAGTTAGATTAATACCCATTAATTATTTTAATTTCCTAAGTTTAGACTTGGGGACCCATTAAAAATAATAAAGTATTTTAATAAAATTCTCTGGGTGGAATTTCCCAAAACACTTTCTGGGTTATTTGGAATACATGTGTCCAAGCCTCCCTGCAAAATTTGAGACTTAGAGCACATCCGATGCTATCAGAAATCAACACAAGGTGGGCAAGTAGGTTCTAAAAGTGCATGCTCAGCTCTCCAAAAAGCTAGCCACATCCATCACTCAAGCAACACCCCTAACCTTCCTCCATGTGTGGGTATATGGACCTTGAAAGGGACAATGTAGGCCTTGGTGGCAATGAAGATCTCAAATGGGTCGGCCCCTTCAGTTGCAAATTGTAGAACAGTTCATCCCTGGGACAAATAGGTTGCCAAGTCAGCAAAAAAGAAATTGTATTTCTTTCTCAAGTTGGCCCTACACACCCACTTGCTGTTCAAGCATATATATATATATATATAATGTTTATTCAAAAGTGATTTAGCATGATCTGAGATTGCATCCTGAACCACTTGAGGGTTTCTTCCCTTTCCTTACACGCTGAGTTGAGAGGGATGACATTACATATCTTGACAACAGAGGTCACCCTATGTGGTGTAAAGCAACAATTTCACTTTACACAAACCCGTTGCTATTACTGTTTTAAGAGCAACTTTCATCTCTACACATGAAGCTGTTGTTAGGACAGGCACCATATCTGACAGCTAAGATTGAAATACCGGCCTTTCCAACAGAACTTTTTTGAGACTGTCATTCAATTCAGACCTCTTTAAGATAAATCAAAAGGAAGCCTATAAAAGAAGAGCAGCTTCATTGCATAGTATCCAGCCTCCAAAGGCCATTCAAAAGGCTCCTTTTCCTCCAAGGTGGGCAAGTGGGCTCAAAAAGTGCATGCTCAGCTCTCCAAAAAGCTAACCACATCCATCACTCAAGCAACACCCCTAACCTTCCTCGACATGTGTATATATGGACCATGAAAGGCACAATGTAGGCCTCCAAAGTGGCAATGAAGACCTCTCAAATGGGTTGGCCCCTTCAAGTCAGTTGCAAATCGTAGAACAGTTGAACACTAGGCCTTGTATAGGTCGGCCAAGTCAGCAAAAACGAAATTGTATTTCTTTCTCAAGTTGGCCTACACACCCACTTGCTGTTCAAGCATATATATATATGTGTGTGTGTATCAAATGTTTATTCAAAAGTGATTTAAACATGATTTGAGATTGTATCCTGAACCACTTGAGGGTGTCTTCCCTTCCTTTACGCACTGATGAGTTGAGAGGGATGACATTACATATCTTGACAATGTAGGTCACCCTATGTGGCGTAAAGCAACAGTTACACTTTACACAATCCTGTTGCTATTACTGTTTTAAGAGCAACTTTCATCACCACACCTTCAATCAAATGAAGCTGTTGTTGGGACAGGCACCATCATATCTGATATTTAAGCTTGAAATACCAGCCTTTCCAGCAGAACTTAATTGAGGACTGTCTTTCAATTCAGACCTCTTCAACATTAATCGAAAGGAAGCCTGTAAAACAAGAGCAGCAAGAGTTCCGTCTCCTGAAGGATTTTGCTAGAAAAATAACTCAATATGTCATTGATGAAGTTGCTAATGCTTAATTAGTGATCCAGTGTAACCAGGTTCTCATCTCATCTGTGTGATGTCCTTTTCCCCATGTCTTATTGTTATGGAGAACAGGGCAGTATCAAAGTTTGCATGCTAATAAGCTGCAACTTCTTTCAATGCTGGCTCAAGGATCAATCTGGGTACCTGTTCATATTCAAGCCTGCAGTGTCTAATTTGCCATGCAGCTCCCCTATCAAACTCTGAATAAGGATGTTGTAAAAATTCAAAACCTTCATTGTATTAAGATGTTGTTCTGCTTTCACCAACGCTGCCTTGGAACCTTTACCCCTATAGCACACAGAAATTTCTTCTAGTCTATCCTTGCGTAGATCATAATTTTCCTCAGCCCCTTGGTCAACACATTCTTCCGAAATGCATCGTAATTCGATACCTTTTCCAATGTTATCCCCCAGAAGATGGGGAAACTGCCAGAGCATAGTGCCACAACTGCTCTTTGTTACTATTGATCCATCGACAGAAAAGCGATCTGAAAAATACACTGTAACAGTTCAAACATTGGACTTTGAAATATTATATATTCCAGTTTCAAATTAAGAGTCCATATTTCATCCAAAATGGTATGCCTTTGGGAAACCCTTCACTGCCATTACGAGGAATCACTCCCTTCACACTTGTCATATCCTCCTATATTGATGGTTCCTAACTTGCCATTTACTTAAGCAAAATTTGTGCACTGGGGCACACTTCCATTTGAAAATGTTGAATTTTTTAGCAGGGCATAAAATTTGTGGGATGATGTTCTTCATCCAGACTTATTTATTTGCTTCCTTGGGACTTTAATGAATCTCCCCCCGGCCTTTTATATATATATATATATTATTGTATATATTGGTTCCCTCTGTCCCCCTTCCGTCCTAGTATCCATTTTTTGGGAATATTATTTTTAATTCTATATCAGCCATATATATAAATTTGTCTAATGCTCTAATTTAATCCTCGGACACCCCCCTTCCCTTTTATTTTTCTCCGTTATAATTTAATGTTCCCCCTTATTTTAATTTAGATATCCTATTATTTTTCAAATTGACCATTGACCTGGGTCTTTGATTATTTTCTTGATTTGAACTTTGACCTAGGTTTTTATTAATTTATTAATTTTCTCCAACAGCTACCTGCTAACCTTTTCCTATATATGGACTCCTTAGCACTCGTTTACACATCAAGCTTTCTGGTCCCTAATGATGGGTGGAGTGTCTACCCAAAACGTTGGATGGATCAAATCTACTACACAATTCTCTTCAAAAAATATTTTATCAATATAAATAACTCTGGAAATCTCTGATTACTTATATTATTGTCAATCTCAACCAATGGCAATTCTATTCTATGAAACTGCACCAAAATAATTTCAAAACCTGTCAAATCTATCTTATAGTATAACATATCAAAAGCCTGAAACATGCCTCTTTACCAATTGTGTGACATTGAGTCATGGGGTCGAAAGACAACTCGTATCTGAAATCATGTCATTTTCTTTGGTGACACATTCATTGTTTTGAAGAATAGGATCATCCCTATCTCCCATTTCTTTAGTTTCAGGAAAGAAAGAGAAAACATTCCCATTTGCATCTAAGGTCTGCCTAGTTGCATTAAAACTGGTGTTCATGGCTAAAAAATGACCTTCTTTGGGATCTGGGCTACATTCTACAAGAAGGCCAGTAACAAAACTGTCATCATAATGGTGCTCATATGTTCCTAAAACAATGAGATCTTCAGCACCATCAAAACCTTGTGTGGCATTGTTGTCATAAATTTAATGGTGGCTTTCATGGATGTCTATAGTCAGGTTATGGTCATTTCTTCTTTATTTAGATTAATGGTTAGATTCCTTTACTTTTTCTGGGCCAGCAAACACATCATCACACTTTGGAGTATCAGCAGTGAAACCTTGATGGTTTTCTCCCAAATTTAGCACACCATTGTCTCCACGGGGGTCAAAAAGTCCTTTTTCTACAAATGCTTCATCTTCATCCTTAGCGATTCCTTCATTACCTTCAAAAAGACCATACTACTGCAGGGTCCTGCCATAACTATTTTTTGTCTTTGTCCCAACGCTGCTTAGAAGCAGGAGTGGGGAGCGAAAATTTCAAAAGCTTCCTATTGGGAGTGATTTTTTTATAATATATATTTTTATATATTTTGATGCATATATGTCTTCAAAAGCACATAGAATTATGAATTAGTTATAAAAAGCATAAAAACATGGATTAAACCAATAACATCAATCATTTAGTAGTTATAATCTTCATCAACCACAGGTCCACTAGTTATAGCATCTTGATTCTCATCATGTTGGGTGTGGAGCTTGATTATCTACCTGATTTAGAGGTCTTGTTTCGGTTGTGTTTGGATTGTAGTCCCTGACCCGGGGGGGGTGTGGCGGGGCTTGTTCCCCCGCTAGTGTTGCAAGTGGGGCAGCAACAACCTTTGAGACCCCCCTGGCAAGGGTTCGGGGGAGTGCCCCCAAAAGGAAATTTTTGAGAAAATTCCCTTGTGAAATATAGTATCTTTGTAGTCAATTTGGACCGTTCATTACACAGAAGATTTGACATTAGAAGTTATGTTAATTTAGGGATTTTGACCTTGGAAGATAACCCTCAGTTTGTACAAGGGAATTGTATTGTGGCTGGGTATTACAATAGAGCGATTTTATTTTTTGTGAAATAAAGAAAAGAAATTTGCTTCCAACTTTTCTAAATGTAAGGTTGCATCTTCCCAATTATCCTCCTCCTGGATGTTGTCCCAAGTGATATATGCTCTATCAAATTGAGCCCGCTCACAATAATGTGTCGACAACCTCAAGTTGTAGTGTAAACAAATCAAGCTTTCTGCTCGATTTTCATTGAGGCAGTTTCTTTGAACAATGTGGATGAAGCTATAGGGTACTCCAACACCTCTCTGTAGAAGAAGTATTAACCATCTGTGAAGGGACTAGGGAGGGAGCAAATATTTTTTGGGGGAGCGATTAGGGAGAAAATTTTATTTGGTGGGAATGCGCTCCTTGGGTCGCTCCCTAAGTGCTTCCGTTTGGAGTGCACTTTGGGAGTGGGTGCGAGGGGGGTGGAGGCACTCCCCCACAACCAAGTTTGTCCATACTAGTTTATAGTCTTCACTACTTGTTGTAGCATTGTTGTGTGCTCCAGTTTCAAAGTTTCCAAGTATAACGACTGCACCATTAACATTATTGTCATTTTCGACCAATGGAAGTTATATTCTATGAAACTGCACAAAAATTATTTCAAAACCTGTCAAATCTATCGTATAGCATAATATATCAAAATCCTGAAACATGTCTCTGCTCTTGGATAGAGTGTGGTTCTTCTATAGAACCAGATTCATTGTAAGCTTTACCAATTGCGTGACATTGAGTCCTAGGGTTGAAGGACAACTCGTATATGAATTTGGGCCATTTTCCTTTGTGACACATTCATCATTTTCAAGAATAGGCTCGTCCTTATTTCCTTAGTTTCAGGAAAGAAAGAGAGAACATTTCCATCTGCATCCACTGTCTGTACATTTGCATTAAAATTGGTGTTCATTGCTAAAAGTTGACCTTCTTTGGGATCTGGGCTACATTCTACAAGAAGGCCAGTAATAGTACTGTCATCTTAAAAGTGCCCATCTGTCTCGAAAACAATGATATCTTCAGCACCATCAAAATATTGTGTGGCATCGTTATCATAAATTTCATGGTGGCTTTCATGGATGTCCATAGTTAGGTTATGCTCATTTCTTCTTTTCTTTAGATAAATGGTTACATTCCTTTACTTTTTCTGGGCCAGCAAACACATCATCACGCTTTGCTGTAACAGTAGGGAAACCTTGATGTTTTTCTCCTAAATTTAGCACACCATTGTCTCCAAGGGGGTAAAATGACCTTTTTCTACCAATGCTTCATCTTCATCTTCAGTGATGCCATAATTATCTTCAAAAAGACCATAGTAATGCAGGGTCCCATCATAAATGATTTTTGTCTTTGTCCATACTAGTTCATAGTCTTTGCTACTTGTCGTAGCATTGGTGTCATTATTTTTCCCTCCAATTTCAACGTTTCCAAGTATAAACATTGCACTATTTATTGAAAATGTAGCGAAGGAAGGTCTTCTGCCTTGTGCCTTAGCCAGTAAGGACTTCAATTTGTCTTTCTCTAGCATGAATGTGGATTAATGAGATAGACTTCAGTATAATGAGTTGAGTTTCAGTTCATTGGAATGGTCATCAACAGATTGCATGTGTAGTATTGGAGCTTCAGTTCATTGGAGTCTTCTTCATTTAGACTATAGGATGAGGTGGCAGAGACAAGTCCAGTTAGGACGAGTTAAGATTGCAGTGACAAGTTTAATTAGGATGAGTTAAGACTTCAAAGACAAGTGAAGAGAGGACAAGTTAAGTCCTCAATTAACTCAGTTCACAACTAGAGGAAAACAAGGAGCAACTCGAGCTAGTTAATTGAGAGCTAGTCCAAGTGTAACTGAGACTTGCTCCAGTTAACTAGCAAAAGGAACTCGTTGCAGTTGTGTGAACACAAATTTGAACTTGGCCTCCTTGCATGAATCAAAGATCTATTAAGGCAAGAGAGGGACGAAGACACAGATTGGTGATTCTTTATTGTTGGTAGAGTGCATTGGTTGAGGAGCGAAGTTAAGAATTCAAAGAGCAGAAGCTAAGCCTAGTTTTAGCAGGACACAATTGTGTGCGCAGGCTGGGATCTAGAGCCAGGGCCGAGAGTATCTTCTCAAGGTCGAGAGCAGTGATCCAAGAGCAAGCCGAGAGCAATTGTGGAGCTAAGATTAATTTCTCAGAGGCTATTTTCTTCCTACAGTAGCAAATACTAAATTTGTAAAAGATCTATTTGCTCAAAGAACAATCAATAAAATCCCACAACAAAGAAAGCAAGTTTTCCCATTTGGGTTTCTTGGGTAAAACACTAGTGTCAAATTTATGTGTGTGCATTTGTTTTTATCTCAAGTATTTTTCGTTGCATGTTGAATGTTAAGAAACTTTGTATCTTGGTGGAAGCTAAACTTGGTTTCAGTTTTTAGTTGCCTTTATTTTTTAGTAAATTCATTTTAGTAGTTGCAGAGTTTCAAGAAAATTAGCATGGTTTTAGAGCCTTGCTCTATATAAAAATCAACACCAAGATTTTTTCAGTCAGTAAAGAGTGCAGTTGAATCAGTAGGCTTGCACTAGAGTTTGAAGAGCATTGTTTTAGATAGCAGAGTTTGGATAATAATATTTCTTTCCAAAGACTAAGGGCAGATCATTGTTTAGAGGGAGCCCCTAACTTTTGCTCATGGAGGAAGTGGATTTCAATGGTGTTGAAAGATAATGGGCTGCTATAATTTGCAAAGAACCCTTGAATCGTGCCCACAAATGCCCAACAATTGATTCAACATAACAAGAATGACACCAAGGCCATGGGGATCATTCTTGAGGGGGTCAAAGACCACATTATCCCTCATCTCCATGAGAAGATGACAACAAACGATATGTGGAAAGCCATCTTAGTTTTGTATTAAGGATCCAATGATGCCAATAATCTTACCTTAAAGGACAAGCTAAGAAATATTCGGATGAGAAAAGTGTTGATTTGTGGTAGCATGGGATGTGCTCTAGCCATGAAAATTGGTGGAGAGGCTAAAGCACATGAGATCTCCAAGACCTAGAAATTTTTTGGGGAAATTCCACCTGGTTAGAGAGATATTAAAATAATTAATATTTTTAATGGGGTTCCTAAGTCTAAACTTCGGAAAATTAAAATATTAATGGGTATCAATACAAAACTGGGTGAGAATGTTTTAAATGACATGGATCAAGCCAAATCTAATCTTAGCCGTTGATTGGAGACTTAATCTCGGTCGTTGAAGAAAAAATATAAGAGGAGGCTTGAAGGTCAGTTGGAGATACACCAAGTTTGATCAGTTAGTTCAGTTTTCTGGAGCGGGGCTTGCTGAGAAAATTTGAACAAGTGATATGTTGCAGCAAGGGGCAGTGAGTACATAGCAGAGAGGCAGGGATAGTACTTGAGGGTCAATGCAGAGACTGAAGAGGCTGACGTAGAGGCTGCTAGAATTATGCAGAGGAGTTGGGGATTGCGCAGAGGCAGAGAGGCCTATGTGGGTGACGTAGATGGGCCAAGATCTGACGCAGAGGCTTCAGGAGTTGCGCTGAAGCTAGTAGGGTTGACGTAAAGCCAAGAGGAAGTGCCAGACTGATTTTCGTGGGGCAGACTAGAGCTAGGAAGCTGAATATCTGTCTCCGAGAAAAGGTATTACTACCATGTAAGAATCTTTGTTGGGTGAGCCATTTCTAGCACCCTAGTTGTACTCAAGAATCTGCTTAATAATAAAACCCTTAGAACCACTGCACCGTTTTCCCACATTAGGTTTTTTCGCCGACAATTGTCCAAAAATAACGGTGTCCCTAGTGTGTTTGTCTCAGTTATTTCAGTTGTTGATCTGTATATGAGTTAAGTTTACATTGGTGTTTATTTTCAGTATTTACATTTATAAATTTGTTAATGTAATAAACAAGTAGGAGAATTCAAACTAGAAGATGTAGTAGGGATTTCTAATGTGTCACATTTAGAAATTGCAACATGGTATCGGAGCATTGCAGATCACAGGAGGACTGAAGGCACCAACAATATCGGAAATTTGCAGCAGTAGCAGCTGTCTCGAGAGACAGAGTTTCTCCTAAGCAAAAGACAACCGAAAAGAAGTGCAGAGGGTCTGCTTCATCATTTCGAGCCAAGGAGAGGGCCAGCATAGAGGCAGAAGAGGCTCACGAAGAGCCACCGTTCCTGCTCATCCAGGTAGGATTGATGCAGTTGGCCATAAGAGCGATTCAGCCTTTGCTGAGATTGCGCAAAGCTAGAAGGCTCAGTTTTTTTCAGTGGCCAGGGCCTAGGGAGCTGTGGCCAGATTGTGGTTAGCAAGCTGGTGAGGTGTTGTTTCTGTCGAAGCAAAATAGTATCTAATGGGACAAAACCAAGGTAAAGGGAGTCACTGCCTTGACGGATTTCTAGCCAAGAAATCCAGATCTGAGTTGCATTTGCAAGGAGGATTGGAGAGGAGCAGTTCGACATTTGGCAAAGGATTTCCAAGTGGGAAATCAGGACTGAGAGGGAGATTTCCAGGAGGGGAGTCGAGAATTAGAGGGAGTTTGAAAAGGAGCAGGAATGGCTGTGAACGGACTAAGGGATCAGGACAGGTTGGAGGGGGCCTCCAAATTTGTCATTTGGAAGGCTAGGATCCTAGGAGTCCTGGATCGACATCGCATCAAGGACTTTTGCCTTGAGAGTCGTGGCCATCCCAGTCAACCTAGCTGAAAATGAAAAGTATGAAGATGCAATGGCAAGGGAAAAGTATATGAGCCTTGACTGGGTCAAAGATCATATAGTACCACATATTGCTGAGAAAAACGCAGCAAAGGAGATGTGGGACACTTTGACTACTTTGTATCAGGGCACTTCGGTGTAGAGGAAGATGCTATTGGAGAATCAACTGCAGACGTATCAGATGCAGAAGGGGGAACAAATAGATCTATTCCTCCTCAGATTGCAGGAGATTCATGACCAACTTACTTCCATAGGGGCCATGCCGGATCAGGAGTTCATGTCGAGGACTGCCCTGAATGCATTGTTCGAGGAGTGGGAGACATTTGTCCAAAGCATTTTGGGCAAAGCTAATCTTCCAGGATGGGAAGAGATGTGGGAAGCTCTTCGCCAAGAAGAGATCAGACGGTTGACCAAGGCGGGGAGTAGTGGGAAGAGAAGTCGAATCAAGAAAGAGGAGTAGGATGCAGCTCTAGCATCTGTGGGACAACAGGGAAAGAGGAAGAAGAAGGATATCTCCAAGGTGAAGTGCTTCCATTGTGGGGAGCTGGGTCATTATGCATCCCAGTGTCCTAGGAAGAAGAATAAGGGAGAGGCTTCTGACTCCAATGCAACTCTGACAAAGGCGGAGAAAGAAGTCAAGACTGGTGACGTCTGTGCTATGAGTGCTCATGCACCTCTAGAGAAGAAGTAGGGAGACATAGAGCTGTAGTTGAGAGGACTACAAAAGGAGGGTAGGATCCTTCAGGTACCCAAACTCTTGGATCATATCCAGCTACGGGAGCCCTTAATGACAGTAGGAGGATGATGGATTTCGGGTAGAAGCAAGATGTACAAGGCATTGCTAGAGTGCAGAGGTCTGTAGCAGCGCAAAGGGGGTTGCAACAGTGCGAGAGGCACAAAGGTCGTTGCAGCAGTGTGAGAGGCACAGAGGTGGTTGCAGCAATGCAGAGGCAGCAGATGGAGCACAGGATAGCAGCAGAGGTAGCTTCAGCATCAGGAGGCTTCCAGACTGAAAAGGATGTTAGAATTTGGGTAGATCAGTTACTTACTTCTCGGAAACTGAGTTGTAGTGCAACAGTTAGTAGTAGAAGTGCTATGGGAAACATGATGTAGCATGTTGAGAGGGAGTTGCAGTACAGATGTAGCAATGGCAATGACAAGGTCATGGGCAACAGTACAGGAAGCAATAGGGCAGTGGATGTTGGGCAGTAGGCCAAGCATCAACACATGTACTGGTGGGGAAGGATCAATGTGATGTTCAGTGGTGGAGCATTACTAGAGCACATTCTCACTAAGAGGGAGTGTTGATTTGTGGTAGCATCGGATGTGCTCTAGCCATGAAAATTGGTGGAGAGGCTAAAGCACATGAGATCTCCAAGACCCATAAATTTTTTGGGGAAAGTCCACCTGGTTAGAGAGATATTAAAATAATTAATATTTTTAATGGGGTTCCTAAGTCTAAACTTAGGAAAATTAAAATATTAATGGGTATTAATATAAAACTGGGTGCCCCGGATGCGGGTGCTGGCACGTCAGATGGGGTCGAGCCACATGCCCAGCATGTGCCACCCCGTGCTAACAATACAGTTTAATGGGATATCACTGCCAAAGGATATTGTTCAGTTGCCTGAGCTCTAGGCATTCAATGCCGAGCAGGCTGAAACGATGGGGATGCAGGACGCAGTTAATGCTCGCTCTCATCGAGGGAAGGATGCAAGTTTTCAAGGGGAAGGTGAATCGATGCAAGCTCATTGGTATGGTGAAGCTGGGGCGGTGCAGGTGCAGAGGAATTCTGGACGGGTGGATGTTTTACCACCTCAATTCGCAGTCTTGGCATTCCGTCGCTGCAACTCAAGTAATTGCCTCAGGTGGGAGCAGCAATTTAAGGGCAATCGAAGTAAATTGGATGCGAGAAGGGAAATTTCTCCCTCAGGCAAAGTTTGCTCGGTGGTTATTACGCCTGTGTGTGGTTTGTGGCAAAGTCCGCACTGTGTTTGTTATTACAATTCACTTCAGGTACACGAGGGAGGCAACGGGGAGTCCATGGCAAAGCTGCGAGAACAACAACCGAGCAGAAGGGGACCTGGGCGAGGTTCATCTTCTCGCCCCCCTGCAGCAGATGAGCACCATCACTGCTACTGCTGCTACTGCTACAAGAGGGCAAAAGCCACACCAATTCAAGCCGGGCAGTTCATGGAGGTTGGCAGCTCAAGTGAAGGAGAGCCAATGCTTCCAGCATTCGGCTCAGTCGTGTTCACCCTGGGCAGCTCAAAGGATAAGGCAGGTATCAATGCTCATATTTTAGTTCTTTTCACTAAAATTCCTGAGGGCAATGATGGTGGAAAGCTACCAGGTTCGGCGAAGCCACCTCTAGAGGGCATTGGTGAGGAGAGTCCTGTGTTGCAGCCACCAATTGAGGCGGGCACCTCTGGGAAAGAGATCCTGCAAGCCCCTTCTCATCCCCCGGAGCCGGAACCTCAGGCCACCGCAAAGGATCCATGGGCCATTTGGGAAGGAGTCCCTGAGGGCCAAGGTTGGAGATATATCGTGGAAGAAGAGCCCGAAGACTGATCCTCCGATGCACGCACCTTTCTCTCTCGGCTTTGGTCTAAGCTAAAGGTCTCTGCGGGTATTTGGGTTTTGCTCGTCACTGTGTTTGTTTATTTTCAGTTTTTAATATTGTCTTGTTTATGTCGGTCTCGCGTTTGGACAAGGTCCACTGTAAGTTCTTTGATGGACAAGGTTCACAGTCAGTTTTTGATGGAAGCCCCTGCGTGGGCCATCCCGTTCATGTTTAGCTCAGCGCTGTTCTATGCTCTGGTGTAGTCATGTCTTTTTGGTCTTTTGCCTCAACAAGTTTTGGAGGAATGTTGGAATGTCCTGTAGGTGCTACCCCTGCGAGGGAGCTTTTTGCATCAAGTTAAGCTATCCAAGGTTGCACTGCTGGCCCTGGACAGCCTGTCTCACTGTATGTAAAGTTTACCTGTAAATATAATACAACAGACTAGCTAGCTTTTACCGAGAAAAAAAAAAATATAAAACTGGTTGAGAATGTTCTAAATGACATGGATCAATCCAAATCTAATCTTATTCGTTGATTAGAGACTTAATCTCGGTCGTTGAAGACTCAACAGGAAAAATATAAGAGGAGGCTTGAGGGTCAGTTGGAGATACACCAAGATTGATGAGTTAGTTCGATTTTTTGTAGTGGGGCTTGCTGAGAAAATTTGAATAAGTGATCTGTTGCAGCGAGGGGCAGTGAGTACATAATGGAGAGGTAGGGATAGTGCCTGAGGGTCAACGCAGAGACCGAAGAGGGTGACATAGAGGCTGCTGGAGCTATGCAGAGGCAGCAGGAGCTACGCAGAGACAGTTGGGGATTGCGCAGAGGTAGAGAGGTCTGTGTGGGTGATGCAAAAGGGCCAAGAGCCTACGCAAAGAGCCATGAGGCTGACGCAGAGGCTTCAGGAGCTGTGCTGAATCTAACAGTGCTGACGCAGAGCTAAGAGGAAGTGTTAGATTGGTTTTCGTGGGGCAGACTAGAGTTGGGAAGCTGAATATCTATCTTCGAGAAGAGGTATTATTGTCATGTAATAATCTCTGTTGGGTGAGCCATTTTTGGCACCCTAGTTGTACTCAAGAATCTTCTTAATAATAAAACCCTCAGAACTGTTGCACCAGTTTTCCCACATTGGGTTTTTTCGGGGACAGTTGTCCAAAAATAACGGTGTCCCTTGTGTGTTTGTCTCAGTTATTTCATTTGCTGATATGTATATGAGTTAAGGCTACATCTGTGTTTATTTTCGGTATTTATATTTATAAATAATTTGTTGATGTAATAAACAAGTAGGATAATTTAAACCAGAAGATGCAGTAGGGATTTCTAATATGTCACATTTAGAAATTTCAACACAAAGGTGAGCTTATCATTACGTACATTTCCAAGTTCACCCATGTTTGGGATGAGCTAGCTAGAGTGGGTGAGAATGTAGCAGACAACGACCTCATCAGTCTTGCGCTATTGGAACTTCATAAGTCTTGGTTGAATTTCTAGGATGCAGTCAGTGGCAAAGAGAATCTTTCCAACTGGGAAAGGTCGTGGGGAGACTACGTACAAGAAGCAATTCAGAGGGACAAGAGCTAGAGTTTCAGTAAAGATAGAGGACGAGGAGAAATTTTCCTTGGCAGGCAAAGGAAGCAATGCCAAGGCAAGGGCAAGCCCAGTCAGAAGGGAGAGTAGAAGAAGAAAGATCTGAGCAAGATCAAATGCTTCTCTTGCCACCAGTTCAGACACTATGCCATTAAGTGTCCTAACCAGAAGAAGGGGTCTAACAAGGATCATGTGGCAACATCAACGAAGGTAGATGATTTTACTTGTCAGTTCGAGAAGCATTTCTCATTGATAGCTTGCATGGCAAGCTCAGTGGGCAACAATGTGTGGTACATTGATCCTGGAGCATCCTTTCAAGTTTCACATGACCAGGAACAAGGAATATTTCAGCCAGTTGAAAGAGAAGGACATGCAGTTTCACATTGAGCTAGAATATGATGGCAAGTACTTGAGCTAGGGCATGGGTATTGTCAGTTTTGATAGGGAGTCTAGTAGCTCTCTCCATCTCATAGATGTCCTATATGTTCTAGGCCTTAAAAAGAACCTTGTTTCTATTTCCACCCTATAGGGCAAGGGTTATGATGCCATTATTTAGGAGAGGAAATGCCTACCTCAAGCACTCAGAATCTGGAGCCATGAAGCATATTGGTGTGAGGGTGAAGAACCTTTACAAGCTGCAGATTGAGACAGACGCAACCTTGAGTAGCAAGGTAGGGCGTGAGCATGGCAAAGGCATGGGGGAGCTTTGGCACAAACGCATGGGGCATTTTCATCATGGGGTGTTGAAGATCCTTTAGCAAATAGCCACATGGTGAACACAATGCAATATTGACCAACATGAAGTGTGCAAGGGTTGTGTTACCCACCACCTGTGGGTGACACCCATAGCAGATTTTTTTCTCCTAGATTGTCTTCAATCGACAACCAGCAACCACTTGCAACCCCAGATAGCTCGATGTGCCACCATCTCCGCCACCTGAGCCAACCATTATGCATTCTCTCCCATCTGTCATGATCGTATGTTTGAAGGTGGGCCTTCCAACCCCGAAGGTATGGCTTTCATTATGTAGTTGGGGTTTTTTTGCTTACTTATCATGGACGCTTCTAGGGATGGATTGGTGGGGGTATTCGGCATAAATAATGGGCTTGGTTTGTACTCTTGTCCCCTTGTCCAACTTGGTGGTTAACCTTGTATCCTAGTCCAGTGGGATCTCCTTTATTGGCTACTAGCTTTAGGGGTGTCACGACATGGGAAATCCCGATTTTGGTTGTGTGGTCCCACTTCCCTACACCACATACATAACTCCCCTTCACTCATATAACACCTTTCCACATATTTCCCATCCAAGTCTGCATTTGTCTTGTAATATTCCAAATTAAATTTTACAACAAATAGTAGACACATGAACTAGGCTATAACAAATAAAATCACAAAATTGCTTGCACCATCAAAACACCATGAAACCGAGCAAATAAGATGAGCCATTTTATTAAGTTATGAATTGTAAGGAGTACATATAGCAAGGAACAAGTGCACCTGGGCTTGCATAAGCAAGCTCGAGCAAACCTAGGTGGAAGCGATGACCCCAAGAGCTAGGAAACTTCGACCCAAAATCCTTCTGCGCAAACCTTGAAATTGGCAGCTACTGCTGCACTAGAAATGCAGAAAATGACCCTCTGTGGTGCCCGAAATCGCCTAAAAATGCAACTATAGCTTCTCCCAAAAATACTTAACCAAACCTAGAAAGGAATCTGCCCCAGACCAACCACCCACAAAACCCAGAAAATGGTGTTAATTACCAACAACTGTTGGTTGGAAAGAGACCCCTGTTTGAGCCTCCAAAAGTGCATAGAAAATTCCACCAAATTAATCTTGAGTTCTATTTACCAAAAACCCAAAAAAACCCAGGGAGTGTTTGGGCAAATTTTACCGACCACTTGGGACCCAAAATTTAAGCTCACTCCTCCCAATTGACTGCCAAATAATTTTGTTGTTTGGGACACCAACGCTCCAAAAATTATGCAAAATTATGAGTATACCCCTCAAGGCTAGTCCAACAAAACCCAGAAGGGATTTGGGCTAATTCTAACCTCCCATAATTACTCAAATTTGGTGCTACGCTCTCCCTGGCAGAAACTACATCCCCCACAAACTACAACTGCTAAATATCTCACTTATCCCTCTTTAATCATCTATAGAATGGCCCTGTAATTTCCCTCCGAAATAACTGAGAGAAATCTCTTCTCAAATCCGGCACAAGAGAGAAGAATCCAGCCCACGAATTCTGCATTGTGACACTTCTACGCAGACCCAAAATGATGAATTTGCCTCTCCCCGGAACAACAACTTCCAGCCCTGAAGTTCTCCACAATTGTTGGTCCATCCTTAGTGAAATTTATCCTAAATCCTCTAGCTAGCAAAAATACCCCTTGGAACTCCCTTAGCTTAGTGGTACGATTTTGCTCCTACGTCCTCCTAGAAGTTCGAACTAGTTGAAGAATGAATTGACCTGTGCCATGAACTCCAGCGAAATTCCTTCCCACTAAGCTCATAAATTCCCTCTTAGGGTGGCACTCGAAGTCCACCGAAAGAGAGGTTTGTGCTAAATAACATTGGTTTACTTGGCTAAACAGCTCAAGGAAACTTGTGTTCAAGTTAGATTGTCAAAAGATACCAAATGGAGGCCTCCTTTCCTTATTTATAGAAGTTGGCCCTCTTTCTCTTTGTGGACCCTATTTTCCACTAACTTGCACCCCCCTTTTCTTTCTCTCTCTTCCTCCACAAGTGTGAATTATTTCCAAGGGTTGAATTGCCTCCTTTTTGTGGTCCTCACATTCCACCAAGGCTTAAATTTATCCTATTCTCCTAAGTCCTCATGCCTCCCATATCAAAATTGCCTCGAATGCCTGAATTTCAAAATTATGCTATTCTTAGCACCACCCACAAAATTGCCATTGTCCTCCTCAGATGGAAAAAACGAAATTGGGGACATTACAGTCCTCCCTGCCAAAAATTGCTCGTCCTCAAGCAATGCCTGAACAAACTCTCTCTCCTTGTTGACCTAGCTATGACTGTAAACAATACCAAGGTCCCAAATATGCCATTGAGTCATCAACAAATCTCTAGGGGACCAAATACTAGCCATATAACTGAACCCCAACGAAAGATCCGCATGACCTCCCCTGTAGAGACCAACTCATCCCTAAAGGTGGTTGAACTGTCAAGCCCTGTAATGCCTAAGTCCTGTTGACCCTGCCGCCCGCACCTACCTACCAGTTAGCGAGAAAAGCCTTCAACCCCACAAGGTGTGGTTGGTGGCAGGGAACTCAAAGAAGGGGCTGTCACACTGATCCCAACTCTCTCTGTTTTAGCTATCTCCTAGGCTAGCTAAGGGGGGTGGTCCCTAAATGGAAAGTTAAGTCTAAAGCTAAGATGTAAAGTTCTAGGAGAATTATTTGAGTTAAATAAGATTGTCAATCTGAGATCTAAAATCAAAACGTAATATAAGCAATAGCCATTAACCGTACGATAAACAGAAAAACACATAAATGACCAGTGCCTTAAAAACGTTGTTATTTCAGAAATGAAAATATTTTTTGTTTGTATTTCTTTTTATGCTCAGAATGGAAACGAATGCTTTTAAATGAAAAGAGAATTTGTTTTGACTTTTCAAAATAGAAACTAAGCTAAGGGATCAAGATACTTCCCTCTTGGGTAAATCTCCTTTTGATGTCTTAAGAGCTTGATGGCTTGAACAGCATGTGAGACCCTTGGTGCCCTTGGAGGTGACTATTCCCGCCGAAGAAGTCCTCGCCCTCCAACAGAGCTGGCAAACCTGTCGCTTGAAAATACAGAAAACACTTGCAAACAAATTGTTAGTGCAAAAAGAGACTTGGCATATAGAGACCAAGTTGAGCTTGTCATTCAACCGAGAATGGACGAGCTACAACAAGTGTACAAGATATACCAAGCCCAGAAGAGATTTGAGA
>APFE031201622.1:33398-55632 GCA_000404065.3 Pinus taeda
GCTGAGTACAAAATCCGGCAGAGTCTCCGCCAGCCCAATAGCTCGTTCTATGATATTACAATAAGAGCCCAAGGCTCATATAAATAGGAAAAAGGGAGACAATCCCAAGGCAAATTCCAATGACAAATGGCAATTAGGTGAAGATCCCAATGAAGAAATGAAATGACAAGTGGCTTGATGACAATCCCAATGTGAAGATAACTGCTCTGGATTTCCACGTGGCTGCCTTTGAACTGCTGATTGACTGAAGATAACTGCTGTAAGATGGCTGCCTTTAAACTGCTGATAAACATGTTGTTTTAAACACGTAAACAGCTGTTGACTGAACATGTTAAACTGCTGGAATAACTGCCTGTAACTTGCTGTTTGCTGCTGTTGTATTGCTGTTAACTGTGTGTTAATTGGCTGCCAATATAAACTTGCTGATATACCTGCCCACATTAAACGTTGTTTTGATCCCAACGTAAATGGCTGTTTGTTGCCCAACGTAATTCATGCTGGGACTGCCGTACGGCCTGCGTGGAAGTGCTCTGCTGCATATGCCAACATAAGGTGTGTTGAATCTTTGACTTGCCAACGTGGCTATTGTAGCTGCCCACGTTAATTTTGAGAGGGCCCACGTAACTGTTCTGTTGACCTGCTGACCATGTAACTCTTGGCTGAGCATGCGTACGGTGCTGTACGGATTTTGGTTTGAGCTGCCAACATGTAATACTGGGATGGCTGAGGTGATACGTTGACCGGCTGTGGACTGGCTGAGTCATGCATATTATTTTAAACTGCTGTGCAATAAGCGTTGAACTGTGCCACATAAACATGTAAACTGATCTGCGGACGGAATATGAGTACGGCTGAGCTTCCCATACGTGGAGGGGTGAGGTGGGTCCCCTCCCACTCACATTTAACTTTATATTTTCAGCCTTTTATAACATAATTTTTTTTTTTTTAATCAAAGCTATTACTTCAACAATTTCATTGCCTTATGAATTCAACGTTGACTGCCCTTTGACTTTCACTTTTGACTTGCTTTGACTTTGAGTGGCTGCTGAAACTTTGACTTGAGGTGGGCCCCACATTGCTTTGCCACGTCACCTTTGACTTTCTGCTTGACTTCCATGTCAAAATTTGACTTATTTTGACTTTGGAATTTTTTTTAAATTTTTTCCAATTATTCATTTTTTTGAATTTTTTCTTCATTTTTGCCACTGTCACTGGAAAAATTGACTTTTGAGGGAGTCTGAGTCATTCTTTGACCCCCAAAGTAGGCTCTAGTAGAATGCTGGGCCTCTGAGGATGAATTTTGACTGGTCATACGCTCCAGGCATCTCCTAATGCCACTTATTTATGCCTTTATATAAAAAATAATTAAAAAATCCTGTTTTGCGGGAAATTTTTAACTATTAAAAAATCCTACCTAGACCTAGCCAAATTCCACGAAACTTTTCGTGTGATCTAGTATGGTAATATACATCGACCCTAGACACTAAGATGTGTCAGGGGCTTAATCTTCAAACCGTCACCTCGGCTTTGGGGTGTGCACGAGTGAAAAAATCCAGAGAATTATCCCCCTCTGACAAAGAAGGGAAAAGAAAGGGATAATTCACCGGATAAAAAAAACACTCCAAGGTGTACTCGTTTGCTGATCGAGTCCCACATCCTAGGCCTGTTACAAATTCAAGAAAATCATCATACTAGCATCACTTATTACAATTCCCCGCAGGGTGTGGAATTTGGGTACAAAGAAGAAAGATGATGAGAAGATAGAAGGAGAGTTAAAAAACTCTGTTGACTGATGACATCTGATGGTACAAGTGTCCTCTGGATCATCCTTGGGCATGGAGTCGTCACATAATCATCAGGTGCTAATCCAGTAGTCAACAGGTCCCATGCTAATCTCAAAAGGATACCACCATGTCGACATTGTACCACTTTGACTATGGTCAACTGCTCAACATTCGTATTGTATCCTCCTCTCTTGGAACCTGATGGCGTAGTATCTATGGGGGCTAAGCACATCCCACTGTTCATAAGACCACCCATGTGAAGTGTTATCCCATATAGGGAAGTCCCTGAGATATCATGCCTGCTGCCAAGTTGAGACCCAACAAAATACTTGGATGTCCTTCCTCGGTGGGAACCCTCTCTCCTAAGTCTGTGACCCAGCTCTACCCTGTAGCTCCATTGCCCCATACTAATCTCAAAGTGAGGTCAACGTGTAGGCGTTGCGCCAGTCTGGGCATGATTGCAACCCCTTCGTGTTCTTGCATATCCATCCACTCCCGTAATCCTTTGTTACAACACCAATAAAGGACAACTCTATAGTGTTGAATTTGATCTTGCCAGGGCATCCCATCAAAGCCATCATCTACCAATCCTCGTCCAGTCTTTGGCCGAAACAATAGCAGGGAAAGATCTCCTCAGCCCAGAAAGATAATCCCGACGATCCCCAACCTGGCCTCCCAATGAAGATGTCGTCCTGTCACTGTCATCTTTGTGATCTCTCCGGAGAAAGGTGGTCTACTACCCCAATCGGTCCCTGGAACCCAAAGCCAAATTGAAATCCCATCACTTCCAATTCTTGCTCCCTGCCACTGTGTAATATCGATGTCCATTGGAAACCCCACGTTCCATACATCTAATCCCTGAATGCTGCTAATAGAAAGATGTCTGATGCCCGCGATTGACTTAATGTATGCGAATCTGACCTATTCCAGCCAATCATCACCACTAAGTCTTCCATCCACACCCTTGTAATGTGCCAATACAGTGTATCAAGCTCGTATACCTAATGGAAAACTGCCTCAGCTATACGCGATATCCCTTGCTCATGCAAGATCCCAACAAGTCCTACTGAAGTAGAGGCACATGTCTCCCCCATGGTCATCTCCCCAAGTGTGGGCTCAGAGATGAACGGTATACCACCCTGTAGAAGATCATCTCATCTCCTAGCTAGTGGCTGCCAACTTGCTTACCGACCCTGCTCCTCCATCGGGGAATCCCTATCATGCCCCTGAATCTCATAGAGTCATCTCAAGCAAGTCTTCCAAGTCTTGCTACCCACAATGTAGGCCTCAATTAGACACAACAAGGCTCCCCTCAACTGCGTGCAAGGACAATGAGTGAGATATGCCTGGGCTTCGGCGGGTATGGTCGAGAACCTGTGTGGATACTCCTGACCAGCCCCGTGCCTGAACCCATCTCCAAACCTGGGTATGTCCCCCACAATGGCATGTCTAATGCTTTTGTCAAGTAGTCTCCCTGCTAGTAGCACTCTCCCGATCCGCAGTGCAGCCCCACATGCTACTACATATAAACATGTATCCTCATGCCCCCTGGAATACAACTGCACCCCATTGCACATCTCTATGCACCACTGGACCCTACTACATGTTGTTGCATCACCCTGAATCAGCTGGTATCCCTCTTGTATTGATGCGTTCGTCGCACTATGATGAAATGCACTGCGATGTGAACTGCTCTTCCTACACCTCGGTGCGACCTTGCACACCACTACGCACCATTGTGCACTTCCGTGCCCCTCTGCAAATCGTTGCACACCACTACGCACCATTGTGCACTTCCGTGCCCCTCTGCAAATCGTTGCACACCACTACATGCCCCTATACATCCTTGGATGCAATGTTCTAAAACAGAGTCAGTAAGTATCAGTCTGCGTCTGCTCAGTATCACCGTATCCACTCTCTGATCTCCATAACCTCAGGTAAGTGGACCTCCCCTCCTGATCCTCCTTGAGAGATCTAACATGCGAATTTCCCTATGTACATGTGGGGGTGTCCATAAGGTGCTGCTTCTCGGTGACCCCTGTGTCCCATATATCCATGGGAATTCCTCCTTTCCATACAAGGAACTATCTAGTGGCCTGCAGATGCCAGCTCCTCTGGAAACCTCCTGCCAAGGTACATTGATCATCCTATGCCTCCACACATGGCCAACATGGCAAGACAACTCATGGAGTTTGGCTGCTCCTCTGTCAACTCGACCTGTCATAGGTGTTGTCCAAAACTCTGGTGGGAATATGAAAATGGGGGTGAGTCCAATCACTGGATCCACCATCTTGCTAATACCATCACTGACCTAATCCATGGAGTGGTGGGAGTCCCACCTGGGTCCCAACAATGATCCAGCCCTAGAGCCCCTCTGGAAAACCACGACCCCTGCTGAACTATGCTCCCGACCATTGATGTATCCAAAAACCTAGTTAGCCCTATCAGGTACCAACTCAATACCTCTTGCCACCCAACGCCGTGAGAGGGATCAAATGCAAGGGTCCTCGAGTACGTAGCAATTCCATCATGCGAGTGTTGCGTCCTATGCAACTCATGTTGCCTCATCTCACTGGCCCGGTCATCATATACAATATGTCTAGGTAACCCAACCAATCTCCCTCCAACATGCAAAGGTAACCTAACAATACTACAGGCCCCATTTATGTAAGCAGGAAGAGAGCTATTTTCTAGAAGTACTGTAGCTTTTCTGGCTTCTTGTGCATCTATTTGCTTCTCGTCAATGGCAGGTCCAACAGAGGATTGCCCATCCTCCTCTACCATGGGCACAACAGGACTCCCGAGTTGTCCCTCCACAAGTATCTCATAGAGCATAACATCCTCATCTAGCTCACGCTCCTCAAGGTGCTCTCCATGCTGTTGTAGGTAGTTTTTGTTTGAGAACTCTGTCACGACTTTGGGTACGTCTGTGCCCATCAACACCTCACTAATGGATGTGTCTCCCGACACCTCCCTATTCTGTTGTGGGTTGCCATCACCTGAAAATTCAAACACAGTCCTGGACACCTCATCAATGGATACCTCAAAAACAGATGGCACCTCATCAATGTCGGACACCACATCATTAGATGGCTCTATGGGTGTATGCTCCGCTGTCTCCGTCAAGGTGTCAACTGGTGATATCAAAGAGGTCTCGAAAAATGGTCACTCTTGTGCCACATTGCGTATAACGATGTGCCCCTCACCATCCTGCGTGTCCTCCTACTCAACCTTCTCGAGCTTTTGACGTCTAAAGCCTAGTCTCCACCAACAAAAATGCCTCTTAGTCTCATCCTCTAACTGCCCACCTCTACATGATGATCTGACCCTTGAAATATACTTCTCCTGTTCATCCAAGGAATGAGGCATGGTACGACTATCAGACTGTCCATACGTGTGGGTGTTGTACTGCTGGGATGTGTGGGTATGTGCTTGGCTTTTGTGTTGGTTATGTATCTTTCGTTGCATCCCCTCTAGAATCTGTTGGTTTTGCCTCACCAATTCTTGGCTCTACCTCATCAACTCCTCCATGATCTTGCTCTCTCGCCCCACAGCTGGCTAAGCCCATGCTCTGATACCACTGTAATATCCCAAATTGAATTTTACAGTTAATGATAGACACATGAACTAGGTTATAGAAAATAAAATCACAAAATTGCTTGCACCATCAAAACACCATGAAATCGGAAAATAACCTAAGCCATTTTATTAAGTTATGAACTGTAAGGAGTACATATAGCAAGGAACAAGTGCACCCGGGCTTGCATAAGCAAGTTGGAGCAAACCTAAGTGGAAGAGATGACCCTAAGAGCTAGGAAACTTCGACCCAAAATCCTTTTGCGCAAACTCAGAAATTGGAAACTGCTATTGCACTATAAATGCTGAAAATGACCCTCTGTGGTCACCAGAATTGACTGAAAATGCAACTGTAGCTTCTTCCAAAAATACTTGACCAAACCTAGAAAGGAATTTGCCCCAGACCAACCATCCAGAAAAGCCACAAAATGGTGCCAATTACTAACAATTGTTGGCTGGAAAGAGACCCTTGTTTGAGCCTTCAAAAGTGCTCAAAACATTCTACCAAATTAATCTTGAGCTCTCTATCAAAAACCCAAAAAAGCGCAGGAAGGGTTTGGGCAAATTTTACCCACTACCCAGGACCCAAAATTTAAGCTCGCTCCTCCCAACTGACTGCCAAATAATTCTGTTGTTTGGGGCACCAACACTGCAAAAATTCTGCAAAATTATGAGTATACACCTCAAGGCTAGTCCAACAAAACCCGTAAGGGATTTGAGATAATTTCGACCTCCCGAAATTACCCAAATTTGGTGTTACGCCCTCCCTGGCAGAAACTGCATCCCCCACAAACTACAACTACTAAATATGTCACTTATCCATCTTCAATCATCTATAGAATGGCCCTGTAATTTCCCTCTGAAAGAACTGCGATAAATCTCTTCTCAAATCCGACACAAGAGAGAAGATTCCAACCCATGAATTCTACACAGCGACACTTCTGCGTAGGCCCAAAATGATGAATTTGGCTCTTCCCGGAACAACAACTTCAAGGCCTAAACTTCTCCACAATTGTTGGTCCACCCTTAGTGAAATTTCTCCTAAATCCTTCAGCTAAAATACCCCTTGAAACTCCCTTAGCTTAGTGGTACGATTTTGCATCTGCATCCTCCTGGAAGTTCGAATTAGCTGAAGAATGAACTGACCTGTCCCACGAACTCTTGCGAAATTCCTTCCAACTAAGTTCAGGAATTCCCTCTTAGGGTGGCACTCGAAGTCCACCGAAAGAGAGGCTGGAATTTCCGCTTGGGAATTCCTTTTGCTAAACAACACTGGTCTACTTGGCTCAACAACTCAAGAAAACTTGTGTTCAAGTTAGATTGTCAAAAGATACCAAATGGAGGACTCCTTTCCTTATTTATAGAAGTTGGTCCTCTTTCTCTTGGTGAATCCCATGTTCCATTAACTCGCACCCCCCTTTTCTTTCTCTCTCTTCCTCCACAAGTGAGAATTATTTCCAAGGGTTGAATTGCCTCCTTTTTGTGGTCCCCACATTCCACCAAGGCTGAAATTTCTCCTATTCTCCTAAGTCCTCATGCCTCCCATATCAAAATTGCCTCCAATGCCTGAATTTCAAAATTGTACTATGGTTAGCACCACCCAAAAAATCTCCATTGACCTCCTCAGATGGAAAATTGGAAATTGGGGACATTACATGTCCATTGGGTCCACAAGGAGTTAGCCTCCCTATCTCCTTGTCCACACTTTGGGTAGGGCCTAGAATGATGCCCCAGAGGTTGATGCAGTTAAAAAGAAAATAAAAAACATAATTTGGCCACTCTCAACAGGAAATGTACCTCAAAATGCAAAAGATGGCTGGGACATACAAATTTAGTACATCGATAAAACCCATCATGAGCACTACCCTTATCATTATGGTCACCACCTTGGTTCCTAGGGCCCTCTATATCGACTCCCTCCATCATTAAGGAACCCATGATTGTCCCAAACCCTGGTGGGTTATGAACTACCCAACCTTAAGGGGGTAATCACTGTTATATCTTACACATCATGCTCTTATTCCCTAGAGCCTCGAGCTATTATAAAATAAAAATCAATAAAAGGCATATGAAGAAGGGTGAAAAAACAAAGGCCGTGGTAATTCATTGTTGATGGTGTTGGACCTGCCAACATGTCAGGGGATCTCCCTAGTAAGAAGTCCCAACTAGACCTCATACCGTTTGGTGTAGGAGTCCTAGCAGTGGGTTGTATGGTATCACATTGACCGTGGTTGCGCACAGAGGTAAGTAAGATGTCCTTGTTGGTAGCAAGGGTATGACATGCGTAGCAAGCCAAGGAAGGTGCATGAAGGGTTCTAACACATGGAAAAGGGAATGAGTGCGCCCCTTAGAAACCTGTGGAAGCACGCAGCTTGAAAGGGAACACACAAGCAAAGATACATCACAAGCTGGAAGGCAGGGAAACCAATGATCCAAAGTGATGGTTAAACCAACAACACATCTTAGTAAGATTCATACATACATATATAGAAAGAGTCCATACATACATGCGTAAGCAAAAAACTACATATATCATTAGAGTAACCAAGACAACTGAACTACAATAACAACATATGCATGAAACGTGCTAGCTTTGTTATATTAAGAAAGTGAAATTTCCAATCATACATACAACCATGACCAACTACTAGTCTCGACAACGGAACATTACAGTCATTGCCGCTTGCTCCTCCAAAGAGATATACTAGCTCTGCACTGTGGAGAAGCCAAGGCTCGTTGCAATACACTCCGAGCTTTTTCTAAGATACACCTATAGAAAGCTTGGCTCCCAAAATCCTGTACAATGAGTTATGAGGTTTTATAAATAGCAAAGGGTGGGGTGATTCTTCACCTACCCTCATGACTCTTCAACTAGTACATGACTATTACATTCTACTATCGACACTTGTTCTTTCACTTTTTCAGGATGTTACATTACAATCTGCATATGTACCCATGTGAGACAAAATATGCTTGAGTAAGCCATGCAAGACAGCACTAAGACTCGGACAACTGTGGGAAGACCAACTCTTCGACATCCTCGCGATCATCGATGGTGGCCAACCAATGCCAAGCTTGGTAATCCGTGATGGTGTCTGCGTGCTCAATGGTGACATCCTGCTGAAAGTGAACTCTTGCCTCTGTTGCATCTGGGTACACTAATTTGGCTCGTATGTCCAACTCGTCTGATAACATGCTCATCATAGTCTTGAGTGCAGCCGGACCAACAACATTTGATGCATGTGTCTGCACTGATCTCCAAGTGTGTGCTAGTGGCTATGCACATCAACTCATTGAAGTACATGTCGAGCTCCAGTTGGACTTGGTTCTTTGTCTTCGCCTTGGTGAGTGTGCCAATGGATGGGATCGCATGCATGCGTTCAATGACATCCATGCTCCTGAACACCCATGCATGCGATCGACAACACTGCTCACCCTGTCTGCTCTGTGCCAACTGCTAGGATGGGTGTATAACCTGTATGGGTGCAGTTTCATCAGTTTGTGCATGTTGCACCTCCTGCTGTACCTGTCCTTGTTGCGCTTCCTTCTCTCTGTTGCACAGCTCATGTTCTTCCTTGAGTTGCCGCTTCAACTCCTGCAACTCCTCCTCTATTTCCTCCTTGCCTTTGCGCGATCCTCTTGTCGCGTTGTCGCCTGTTGGCCTCAATCTCCAAAGCTGCTTTCATCACAAGTGGATCTACTTTGAACTTGCAACTTTGCTCCACCTCTGTGCTGTCAACAACCTTCCTCCTGCCTTAGTCGTGCGCAGGTTTGCTACCTTTTGCTGCTGTTGATGGTGCTGCTCGCTACGATGCCACTACCATTTAATCTTGATATCCTTGTCAATGAACAATTTGGTGTCTTCATAGATAAGTAAGCTCATAGACACTCTCTTAACTGCACCTCCAGTTGCACTCTCAATGGTGTCCTTTGACTCTACTCTCCTGGAGGCCATTGTACATGTGCTGCTAAGAAGCATACGAACACTTGTGGTACCTGGAGACATAGCAACACTCATGGCAAACAATCTGTCAATTAAAAACCAAAACAAATTGGAGGACTTGTTATCATATTCAGACAATATTTGTAAGGGGTTATTCTTTCTTTCCCATCTATCAATAAACAATCTATGGAAAGCAGCTAAATCTGCAATATGATTAGGAGGTAAACCTTTGAACCATTTTTTAACATCCCCTGTCAATGTTTGGGCAAATAACCTCATTTGGACATCAGACTCGTCAATCTCATGCAACTCAAAATAGTCAGTCGTTTTGTTCACATACTGTTGGGCAATATATTGACCAGTAGCATCAAACAAAAATATTTTGCTTTGGTAATCTTGGGGCATGGCATGTAGTTGAGTTGGTAAAACCAAAGGTGCATATCTGTTTGCCATGGATGAGATTTTGGTTTGAATGTGGGGCAAAGTAGTGGTGCTTGAAGGACTTGAGATGGGTGTAGATGAACTAGATGAACTTGAGATGTTTGGTTGGAGAGGACGCTGAGGTATCAATGGTTTAGGGGAATGAACTGTGGTGGATATTATAGGTGAGGTGGTAGTAAATGAAGCTATATTTACAGTTTTTGAAGATTCTGTAGAAAGTTCAGAGACAACATCAATGAGGGCAGCTAATTCAACTGATTGTTGAAGATAGGCATCTTCTATATGGCTTATCAAGGTTGAGGTTAAAGCTTCTAGTTTATCAAAAGTATTCAAAACAAGTTGATCTAAATCTGGATGTATAGGCACCGTTTTTTAACTCAATAAATTCAATGAAATTAGGGTCTATTATTGTTTCATGAATTGAATTTTCTGATTTGGTTCTAAACAAAGAAAGCTCAAATGACAGATCAAACTGAATATCCTCTAAACTCGATAATTCTTTGGGGAGTGAATTTGCTTTAACTAACTAACTACTACTTCCTTGAGTTTCTACCTTTTTTTTATTTTCTTAAAATTATGTCAAGGTCATCAACTATTGTTGCAGGGTTTGGGTCTGGATTTGCCCTAGTATAGTGTGTTCTCTTGGAAGCTAGAATTTTAATTTTTTAATTGTTTTTATGAAACCTTTTAACAACTCTAAAATGACCTTAAGGTGCAAAAGGTAAGATTTAAGATTTCCTTAAAGTTTTATTACATTGAGGACTAGTCCCCAATATGGTCACCAATATGTTATCACTCCAAAATTTCTCTCGAGTTGTTGTGAAAGAAATGATAGAGGTAACCACAAACCTTTTTTGGATATTAGGATTTAGCCTTCCTAATGCTCAGAGAGGGCTCTCTCTTTATGATTTAACTTTGTTTAGTTAATTGATTTTAGGCTAGTTATGATTGTACTTGGGTTTTGATTTTGATTTGGTGGTGGGATCACTTACATAAATAGATAGAGGGATGTCTTTTACCATTGGGCTATGGGGTCAAATGTCAAGCAAACAGGACTGGATCAAGTTCTAAAAATAGTGTCTACAGGGCAAGGTCGCTGAGTAAATTCAGATCTTAAGGCTGGATGGTGAAGTGGTTTCAATTGGATCCAAGGAGCAATTAAGTGTTCCTTAAACCGGATTATGAAGGAAGTGAATGATGTCAACCGAGATGAGAGAGCAATTAAGGATTCTCAGATCCAGATATCAGAAGAAAACATTAAAATGATTAACTGTTCAAGATAGAGTGTACTTAAACATATTTTGAAATAAATTTCTAGTTAATTCATTCAATTTAGATGACATGCAAGTTTGTGAAACACATAAGAAAATAAGAATTTGACAAAAGAAAATACTTCACTGAAGTAGCTCAACACATGAATCCTGTAATGCAATCTCTTTATTACTCAGTTCAGTTTGCTGACTTGAAAAAATGATACAGTGAACCCTTAGGTTTCAGATCAATACAAATCTACAAATGTCTAGTAATCCCCCTCAATACTTCGAATTATGAAGTATTTATACAAAAATAGTTTACAAAATATCCCAAATTGCCTTGGGAATTAATCTAGGAAAAAGAAATATCTTCATGCAAGAAGATAAAGATAGATGTTTAACTGCTGTATGTTGTCCTTGTTTATTTGGTTGTGTTGTCTTTATGCTTTGATCTTTTGTTGTTTATTCTCTTCCTTGTTGTTGGTCTTCACGCTGACTGTTCTTTTTACTTTGCCTCTTTTTAACTAATACTCTTTACCTTGATACTCTTTCATCTGGTTAGCTTGTTACTTTTCTTTTACTATGCTTTTTCACTTTTACTGTGCATTTTCATAGTAAGTCATTTAACTTCTCCCAAATATCTGCATTTGGTAATTTGATATTTACCATTTTCCTATAAATTTCATCTGCTTCTGTGTACTTAGCAAAGGTGGGCCTATTCACAAAAAGGTGTTTTACCTCACGTTGGAGGTAAAATAGGTTCTCGAATGTCTGATATAGAACCTTTCCAATAGGCATCCCCTTCATAGAAGAATTACTTGCCTGATCCCTTGCCACCTCTCTGATTCTCTTGTTGTAGTCTTCCTGTGGCATCAATTTGTCATTTATCACCAAAGAATTTGGCAGACCTTTCTGCCATAACACATCAAACTTTACCATGAACCTGTCTATAGCCATCTGCATGGTTTGGCATTTGTCCTCAAGGTTCAGCATTAAATTCCTCTTGGTGAGCACCTTTTTGACTTCTAGTATTGTGCCTGTCCTGACAGCTATGTCCAGCTCCTGCAATTCATATTTGTTTTTAGAGTTAAGGAAATGGATTATTAACTCTTTGTATTGCTTCTGTAGCTTCTTTGACTAAGTCATTTTGCTCAAAGATGACTTGTATAGATGGCCAAATATCATTGACAAAGTCAATGATATTGGCCCATAGTTGTTCTTTGGCTTGGCCAAGTGGCTCTTTAATGTTAGTTCTTTCTCTAAGTTCTTTATCCTTTAATTCATTCGGGTTGACTTCTGAACCTCATCTTTGTGCATAATCTGAGCTATTTTCTTCTCATCCTCTAGACTCCTTAACTGTTCTTTGAGTCTATTTATTTCAGAGGTTTGAATGGACATGTCCTCCATTGCTTTGACCAATTTGCTTGCCTCATCACCTCGCTGGGCTGCTACTGTTGTCGAACCTGTTGTTAATGTAGATATTGTTGCAGCTGAAAGTGTTGTAGCCAGTGGAGTTGTAGGAGCCAATGAAGCTCCCAAGGTGGATGGTATTGTTGTAGTGACTATTGGAATGGCAGTGGCAGTGCCAGTCTCAACGTTGGCCTGTTTCAGTTGTATTAAGTTGTCCAACTCCTTCTCCATTTCTTTCAATTGGTCATTAAGTTGTAAAACAAGGTCCATCATTTCCCCTTGACGAGTTTGTCTCTCAAAGACCTCCTTGGGCTGTGGATGCTCTGAATGAGGCAGCTTCAATTGTTTTTTGAGAGCATCAATATCCTCATTTTTCTTCTTTATCAATTTCTCGGCAGCCTTGACATCATTGGGATCATGTCCAAGCTCAATCACCAAGTCTTCTAGTGACTTGATTTTGTTGTCCTTGGCCTGTGAGGAGGCCTTTTCTAGTTTGTACTGTGCAGTGATATTATCTAATGAACCTTGAAGTTGGTGCACAGTCATAGCTTTATTTGTCATGGTGGAATAGATCATCTCACCTGCCTGTTTGTGAAACTCAATTTGGTCAATGGGGTGAACATCCCTGGCCAAAACTTCAAAGTCTATTTTCTTATAGTCTGCTGATGATCTTGGCTGCTGGATTGTAGGTTGCATGAAGCTCTGGAACAGTGGGAGGGTAATTACAGTCTGTGAAAAAGGTTTTTGGGTGGATAGTAGGCTTCTTTTCAATTCAGGAAGGGTTTTTAGTTAATTTAATTAATTAACCAGTCAGAAATTACTGCGCGTTTTTCAAATTCACAGGGCCATTCTGGTTTTTGCAAGAATACCTGGAAATTGGTGATTTGGTGTGCAGACGGGGTTCTATGATAGTTGCAGAGGGTATGGGTATTGAGGCTTCAATTGTCATTTGGCTGCTTCAATTGGGTATCCGCAACGTCTTCAAGTGGCAAAAGGTGGCTGAATTGGTCGCTCAGAGGTTCTTGGTGTCACAATTGGTTTACAGTGGTTTGCAGTGGAAAAAGAGCAAAAAGAGGAATTTGGGGCTTTTTTCGGCCTTTTAATGATAACAGTTACATTTTGGCGTGAATATTATTAAATGAACAATGGGAAGTTTTGCCTTTAGGCGGGGAGGTGGTTTTGTGCGACATCGCACCGCTTTTGGATGGCGGGCAGTGTTTTTCGCTAGCACACGATATAACGTGGTGTTGCCACATAGCCAAACAATGCTCAGCCAAAACCGCGAATCTTGCGTGCTCTCGCGCCGTTAACAGTCCGACGATGAATCCGCGCGATATGGCTGTGCGCCGTTGGATCTGGGGGTGGGAGATCGGAGGGATATCGCGCAATTGAGTTGCACGGACGGAGTCGGGAAAGTTGTTGGCTCGAGGCTTGATTACAAAGAATTGTAATTAATTAATAAATAATGTCGAGAATTTTAATATAAGCCAATGGTTAATAAAGGTGGGACCATAGGTTAGATGGCGGGGTTTTTTAACTACACCTAGGGTTAGTGGGTTAAAAAGGTTGTCAGGGAATTTATAATGTGGGGGATTTATTTACATAATGCGGGGGCATAGTAAATAAAAACTTAGGAAAAAGGGTTTTTGTGGGTTTTTAAAGGCAAAATGGAAATTAATAAGGGGGAAAGTTATATTTGTAATGGGGAATAGGTTTCACACTAGGGAAAAAGTGTTTTGGGAAAGGAGAACGATTTTTGAAGGGTAATATCTAGGGATATGTGTGAAATCAAGGGGTAAAGGTCAAAATGAGGGGCAAGGGTATTTATAAGAAATGAAGGGATAATGGGAAAATTAGCAAATAAGTATGTGGGGGTGTTGTGAAATGAGGGGAAATTAGTAAACAAACTTTGGTGAATATCCTTTCTTTTTCTCAACTCCTCTGCACATGAAGCATAGGATTAAGCATGATGAATGTGCTTTTGACTTAGCAACCTTGTGCACTTGCAACATTTCTTCTACCTACCCTTTCTTTTACCCTAACAATTTTTCTTCATTTCAATGGGTGCATTTGAGCTTGCTGACCCTTTATTTCCTTTTCTTTTGATAAGAAAACTATCTAATTCTAACTTTATAACTTCCAATGGCTCAGATTAAACTGATGAGCTCATTCTTATTCTCGACCTAACTACTGATCTGCCAAAGGATAAACAATTTGGCTAGATCTTTATTTTCTATCTATCAACATGAAATTTAAAGCATGAATGAGTCAAGATTAAGCGATTTGACCATCATGGATTGTGGCATTTTTGACACGCTGCACACAATCTTATTTTGCAAAGTAAAGTAAAAGGAGTGGCATTTGAATTTGCACACTTTCATGATCTATTTTTATCTCTTTTTCGGGTTCATATTTTTTACTTTTTCTTTCTTTTTGTCCTTTGATTATTCTTTTAGGACATACCCTCTTTACATTTTTTAATTTTTAATATGGAAAACATTTTGCAGAAAGCAAAAGTATGTACAATATTACAAGACTAGCCATAGCCAATTCAAAATTATGAATCCTATTATTATAGGACCCTAATAGGACTGACATGCAACATACCTGTGTGACTGATTGTGAAGATTGCGCAATTTTCACCAGGAGGCTGGGAGACTGACTGCCAAAATTGCGCAAGGTACAGTCCGCGCTGTCGGGAGGCTGATTGACTGTTGGAACTGCGCAATACACAGTCTAGCCTGGCCTGCTGAGGACTGAAACTGCACAATGTGCAATTTCAGTTAGCAGTGACATCCAAACCAGCAAACTGCATTGCGCAATTTTTGAGGTCAACAAGGCACTACCTCCCAGAATTGCGCAATGCAAGCCTGGAGGCTAGTGCTGGGCCAGATTTGTGCAATTTCTAGAGGGAAGGCAGAGCCTTCACTTCTAGAAATGTGCATTTGATAGCCAGGCAAGGCAGGGTTTGGGCCAAGGCAGCCCAGACCCGCCGACGGACGACTGAAAGCATGAGAATTTTAAATGCATGGCGAAGCTGAGTGCAAACAAGAGTGAATGATCATGCATGCAAACAGTGAGTGCAGGATTCAAAAAACGAGGTGGATTAGAGGAATAATTACAAATAGTTGGAGAAGCCAAGGCTATGTTGCATGACTAGGAGCTTCTCATGTTCTTGTAGGTAGAGGCATGCAACATTGCAGTATTTCGGCATAATAGGATTCGACATAGGGTGCTTGGATGAGTTACAATGAAGGTTTCTTTGACAGGCAAGAAGCCCGATGTTTCTCACTTCTGCATCTTTGGGAAAAGAGTTTACTACCATGTGCCCAAAGAGAGCAAGAAGAATCTGGAGCCAACAACTGACAAGGGAATTTTTGTGTGTTACTGTGTGACACCTTAGGCATATAAGGTGTACGTACCATCATTTAAGAAGACAGTTATCAGGCGGGACGTGAAGTATGTGAAGGACAAAGCTCTTAGGGAGTCCTTGGAGCGACAATAGGTTGTGGTACCCAAGGAGGAGCCTCTCGCTCCCAACCAGAGGCTCAGCCAGTACCATTCGCTGAGTCTTAGCCTGGTGGCTAGTAGGCCGTATAATAGGATGAAAAGGACTCATTGTAGAATGAGGAGGAGAGACTAGGATGAGTGGTGGTAGCCACTTAGTGATTCCCAACACAGGGAGGAAGAAAACTGAGTGGGCTGGGAGGTTTGATTCAAGAGGCTCAAGAGGGAGTTGAGACTCCTAGCTCTACATTTAAGTAGAGCAAGCAACCACAGAGGTACATTAGGTACATGGCATTGATGATTGAGCTGTTAGACTCAGAGCCTTATTGTTTTGAGGAGGCAGCCACTCAGCAGGTTTTGCGGGATTCCATGGTGTAGGAGTATTCCTCCATCATGAAGAACAATGTCTGGGAGATTATGCCATGCCTAGAGGGAAAATCAGTGGTAGGCTCACGCTGGGTGTACAAGGTGAAGCATGGAGCAAATGGTAGTGTGGAGAAGTATAAGGCTAGGTTCGTGGCAAAGGGCTTCTCGCAGGTTCAGGGCATTGACTATGAGGAGACATTTTCTCTATTGGCTAGTTATTTATCCATCAAGATGATTCTGGCACTTTTAGCTCAGATGGGGTGGAAGATCCACTGAATTGATGTGAAGACAACATTCCTGAATGAGGTGGTTGAGGAAGAGATTTATATGGAACAAGTAGAGGGGTTTGAGGCTTTCAACAGAGACACTCATGTCTATTTGTTGAAGAGAGCTCTTTACGGGCTCAAGCGGGGATCAATATCTTGGTACACTTGCATTGACAACTACATTTAGGGATTGGGCTTCACTAAGAGTGTGGTCAATGCCAACCTATACTATATCACGGTTGGAGGGATTCCGCTCATTCTAGTGCTCTATGTTGGCGATCTTATCTTGGTTGGAGCAGACAACTTGATTCAGGACTGCAAAACAGATCTTGCAAGAGAGTTTGAGATGAAGGACATAGGGCTTATTCACTATTTCCTTAGGCTGGAGGTATGGTAGGGTGATGGGGAAATCTTCTTGGGGTAGGGGAAGTACACTACAAAGATCCTCAAGAGATTTCATATGCAAGCCTATGACCACACTCTGGTTACAAATTGGAGGAAGGCGGATGCTGCTATAGCAGCGCAAGTAGATGCCATGTTGTATAGGCAACTCATTGTGTCATTGATATACTTAGTTAACAATCAACACATGACTTGACATATGTTTTGTAGTGAACCAATTCATGATGGAGCCTAGCAGAGTTCACTAGGTATCTCAAAGGTGTGAAAATTCCTACACTCAAAGGAACCCCTTCTGCAACAAATCTGAATCGACTTCACGTACTTGATTTTTTTAATCACATTCATCAATTTATTCTTCTGAATACTGAAGAAAATTACTTCTATAGCCTACATTAATTAAATATTTGATTTCATGAAACAGAAAACAGAGCAAAGAACAAGATACATAGGACACACTTATTTTTGGACACAATAGTCCCCGAAAAAACCCAATGCAGGAAAACTGGTGCAACAATTCCGAGGGTTTATTATTATGCAGGAGAAATATCTAAATACAAATCTAGGATGCTCATCTAGCAATCCTTTAAAGAGAAAATATTGGTGGAAAATCTAAATGAGGTTTACCTCACTTCACCCGGCAGAATTATAGCTGATCCGACACAAGACTGGATAACCCTGACTATTTCTGCACTGGCTCTGAGTCAGCCCTGTGTCACCTTCTCTGCCCTTTGCGTCAGCTCTCCCGGCTGTTCCAGTGGTTTCGACAGTTCCCAACAGTTTCTTGATTCTGTGTGATAAGCATCTTTTCTGCGTCAGCGCTCCTGGCTACTGCGCTGCCTCTGCGTCATCTCTCCCAGTTGTTCTGGCAGTTCCCGGCAGTTTCCACAGTTCCCGAAAGTTTATGTTGTTCCGATAGTTCTGGATTTTGCGTGACAAGCAACTTTTCTGCGTCAGCTCTCCTGGCTACTGCGTTGCCTCTCTGCAAGCCCTCTCCGCCTCTCTGTCATATTCTTCAGAAAGTTCTTCTCCCGGATTCTCTATGCTCCTCTATTGCTGAATGATCAATAAGTTCAAATTTCTTAGCTTCCTAGCTCCAGAAAACGAACTCCAGATCAATTCGTTCTCTCTATGTGTTTTTCCAAATGAACTCCAAGCCTCTGTTTTATACTTTCCCTGTTGAGCCTTCAATGGTCGAGATTAAGTCTCTAATCAACGACTAGAATCAAAACATGACTTGATCTGCCTTCTAGATCATTCTCACCCATATTTTGATTAATACCCATTAATATTTTAATTTCCCTAAGTATAGACTTAGGAATTGCATTAAAAATATTAATTATTTTAATAAAATATAATCCGGGTGGAATTTCACCAAATGGTTTCTGGGTTCTTTAGAACTCATGTGCCTTTGCCTCTCCACCAATTTTCAAGGCTAGAGCACTTCCCATCTTACCAAAAACTAGCAAAATGCACGACAAAATATAGATTATGGTATAGATAGGTTGTTGATGGAGTGAGGCTTGAGGGCTTGACAAATGCAGATTGGGTAGGGAGTTCCACAAATCAGAAGAGTACTTTAGGTTGTGTCTTCAACATTGGGTCGAGATCTGTTTCCTAGTTCAGTAGGAAGCAGAGATCAATTCCACTTAGGTCAGTAGAGATCAAATACATGGCTACCAGTTTGGCAGTATGTGAAGCCATCTAGAGGAGGAAGTTTCTTGTGGGTCTTTTTAGGTAGGGGTTGGAGCCCATCGTGATTTACTGTGACAATCAGAGTTGCATTAACCTCTCTGAGAATCCAGTTTTTAATGAACGCTCCAAGCACATTGAGATCAGGTACTATCATCTTAGAGACTGTATGTAGAAAGGGAGAATAAAGCTACTGTACATTCCCACATATGAGCAGGTTGTAGATATCTTGGTGAAGGCCTTAGTTAAAGGAAAGTTTGTGCTTTTCAGAGATTTGGGAGGTTTACAAAATCCCTTACTTGCTAAGAGGCGGCGTTGAAAATGTAGCGAAGGAAGGTCATCTGGCTTGTGCCTTAGCGAGTAAAGACTTCGAATTGTCCTTCTCGAGCATGAATGCGAATTCATGATATAGACTTCAATATGATGAGTTGATTTTCAGTTCATTGGAATGGTCATCAATAGATTGCTTGCGTAGTGTTAGAGCTTCAGTTCATTGGAGTCTTTAGTGAGACTACAAGATGGCAGAGACAAGTCTAGTTAGGACGAGTTAAGACTATAGTGACAAGTTCAGTTAGGATGAGTTAATACTTCAGAGACAAGTGAAGAGAGGACGAGTTAAGTCCTCATTTAACTCAGTTCACAACTAGAGGAAACAAGGAGCGAATCGAGCTAGTTAACTGAGATCTAGTCCAAGTTTAACTGGAACCTGCTCTAGTTAATTGGAAAAAGGAACTCCGTGACTTGTGTGAACACAAATTCGAACTTCGCCTCCTTGCATGAATCGAAGATCTATTAAGGCAAGAGAAGGACGAAGACACATATTGATGATTCTTTATTGTTGGAAAAGTGCATTGGTTGAGGAGTAAAGATGAGAATTGAAAGAGCAGAAGTCGAGCCTAGTTTCAGCAGGAAACAATTGTGTGTACAGGATGAGATCTAGAGGCAAGGCCCAAAGCGTCTTCTCAAGGCCGAGAGTAGTGATACATGAGTAGGCCAAGAGAAATGGTGGAGCTGAGATTAATTTCTTAGAGGCTATTTGCTGGCTATAGTAGTAGCATACTGAATTTGTAAAAGATCTATTTGCTCAAAGAACAATCAATAAAATCCCACAACAAACAAAGCAGGTTTTCCCATTTCAGTTTCTTGGGTAAAACGCTGGTGTCAAATTTATGTGGGTGCATGTGTTTTTATCTCAAGTATTTTCTGCTGCATGTTAATATTAAGAATCTTTGTATCTTGGTGAAAGTTAAACTTGGTCTCGGTTTTTAGTTTCTTTGACTTTTGAGTAAATTCATCTAAGTAGTTGCAGAGTTTCAAGAAAATTAACACCATCAACATTATTGTCATTTCTTCTGACTTAGTTACCGGAGAATCCACAGTACGAACCATTTTTTGCCAACGTTTCAAATCCCAACCGGGATCCATCATCAGGACCAAATGAATGCTTGATAAAAGAAGTGTTGATTTGAGAGATAAATAGTAAAGAGGGAAAGTTAGATGAAGGTCGGCTACAAATTAATTAATTAATTAATCAAATTTCTCCTTAATATTAGTTTATTATCATTTTTAGTTTAATAACAACAATTAATAACATTAATTCATTTTAAAAAATTTTAATACAAAAACTATTAATACAAAAAACTATTAATACTAACATATATTATGTTTTATTAATTTAATATTAATACTAATTTTACTATCAATATTATAATTATTAATATTAAAATTATATTAATAATTTCATTATATCAAGAAATCAAAATAGTAAAATATGTTAAGTAATAATCTTAATTTATAGAAATCTACTCAGTTTATATTAATAATTTAATATTATTAACACTAATTATTAAATTAATTATACATTAATAATAATAAAAATTTATAATATGATAAACTCCAATTTATATTATAATAATTATAATATACCCTAGATTATAATAATAATTCGAATTATATTAATAATAACAATTCGAATTTATATTAATAATTAAAAAAAATAAAATATAAATAAAAAATTTAATTAATTTAATTAATTTAAATAATAATAATAATAAATGAAATTGGCCGACCTCTCATCAAAGAAATAATGGTAGCCGACCTTCATCTAACTTTCCCTCTTTACTATTTATCTCTCAAATCAGCACTTCTTCTATCAAGCATTCATTTGGTCCTGATGATGGATCCCGGCTGGGATTTGAAACGTTGGCAAAAAATGGTTCGTACTGTGGATTCTCCGGTAACTAAGTCAGAAGAAATGAGCCACAGAGGTCTAAAATCCATAATTATTGTCATTGTCGACCAATGGCAATTCTATTGCATGCAACTGCGTCAAAATAATTTCAACACTTGTCAAATCTATCAAAAGCCTTAAACATGCTTCTTCTCTTGGATAGAATGTGGTTATGCTACAAGGCTAGGTTCATTGTAAGCTTCACCAATTGTGTGACATTGAGTCCTGTGGTCGAAAGACAACTCGTCTGAATTTGGGCCATTTTCCTTGGTGACACATTCATCATTTTCAAGAATAGGATCATCCCTATCTCCCATTTCTTTAGTTTCATGAAAGAAAGAGAGAACATTTCCATCTGCATCCAAGGCATGTTCATTTGCATTAAAACTGGTGTTCATGGCTAAAAGATTGTTAAAATTGCAACTAGGGCAAGCTCCATATGGGTCATCTTATTCATGGTTGATAATATTTTTATTAGATTCCTCTCGTCGAGAGGTGTAGGATTGATCTAAAGATCATCCGATTCCAATAAGTATTTATGGAGATATGAATTTATTTTGATTATGGAATAATTATCAAGCCGACCTACAACTCATGTAGGCTCAGAAGCCCAACAGTCGCATCTCTTCAATCATCAACAGTTGTGTATAAATACAGGAGGTCTTTTCCTCATTTGGACTCACTCACTCATCACATCTCTCTCTCACTCTTGCACAGAAAAGAGGCTCTTCTCCTACTGCGCAAAAAGAGACTTTTCTCTCACACATGGAAGGAAGGTGCAAAATTTAGGGCTGCAACTGCAGAACCAAAGTTTGACCAGCGTTGACCATCATTTTGCCTCTCAGAACTGCGTTGTAGGAGAATCTGGATCTCCTCTGAAGGCCGCAGTTTTTGGTGAAGGAATCAAGCCAATCCGACAGTCGGTTTGCAAGATATTGTTTGCCCTAGTTTGGTTGATCTAGGGTTTGCTGCTGTTGATGTAAATTAGATTTATGTACTATTTCTCTCTGCTGAATTATTGAAGATAAAGGAAGATTTGATCAAAGGGTTTCTCGACATTGGGGTTTGTCCCTGGCTACCCGCCACATCTTGTGTCTCTTGTCTTGGCTTGTTTTTTGTCGATCATTTAATGTTCTATCTGCACTTTACTTTATGTACATGTGATTGCTAATCTGTGGATAATAAAAAGAAAGATAAGTAAACTGCCATAAACATAGAACATACCATAAATTAACATGGAATCAGAGTTGAGGTGAAGACAAAGCCCGAGCAAGAGCAAGAGCAATCACCGAAGAGAAGATTGGCAAGGCTATCCTAAAAGAACTATGGGGTCCTCAACACTCTTCCCTGCCGAAGACAAGCTCCGT
>APFE031201622.1:55829-91468 GCA_000404065.3 Pinus taeda
AAGATGAGAGTATGCAAGCATACTTCTTAAGAATCACCGAGATCAGGAACGATCTCCTATCTATTGGGGAGACTATTAGTGATAGGGAAATGGCACTCACGACTCTTGGAGGATTACCATCCGAATGGTACGTGTTCAAGACTACTCTTTTGAACAATAATGTAATTCCTGGTTTCGAGGAATTAATGGCTAGATGCATTCAAGAAGAAACAAGGGTAGAAGAGCAAGAAATGCCCATGCCTAAAGGTCTCCTGCTGCCTTTTCTTCTCATGCTAAGAAAAGAAATAATTCCAGGAGTAAATGAAAAGAAAGGCTGGACCTAAGGGTGGAAGAAAAGGACGATGTTACATTTGCGATAAAGCAGGTCACTATGCAAGGGAGTGCCTTGATAGAAAGGACTCACACTGGGATGATGATCAAAATCCCTCTCATGGCAATCAAAGGAATGACAAATTCAATAGCAAAGGTAAAAGGAGTGGTGGTAATCAAGGAAGAGGACAACCATTCAAGAAGACTAGAAATTCCAGGTATGAATCCAACATTGTTGAAAATAAGCAGGATGAATACTATCTACCCGCTGCTCTATCTACCTCTGCTCCTTCGGACTCAATGGGAATTTGGTTCATTGATAGTGGTGCCACAAGGAACTTCATTGGTTACAAAGAAGTTCTCCATAATCTGATAGAGAAAGAAACTAACCTGGAAATTATCCTTGGAGATAATATGAAATATCCCATGAAAGGTGTAGGCAATGTCTCTCTTAAATTGAATCAAGGTAATACAATCCACTTACAGGATGTATTATATGTACCTGACCTCAAAAAGAACCTGGTGTCCATCTCGGCGATGGAAGACAAAGGCTACAAGGTGACCTTCAGCGATGGAAAGGTACGTGTATGGAAAAACAATGTTAAAGATGCTTTCACTCTTGGGTTTCAAGTTGATTCATTATATTAGGTCGGAGGAAGTTCACTAGGTGTCATGTCTTGTGACACATCTCAAGCCTTGATTGAGAATCAAACCAAAAATAAGATCAAGATCTTAAGCACTGATAATGGGACTGAATATGAATCTAACGAGTTTCATGACTTTTGTAAAGAGGCTGGCATCAAGAGGGAGACTACTACACCATATACTCCTGAACATAATGGTGTGGCGGAAAGGAAGAACCGTACGATTGTGGAAGCTGTCCGTGCCATGCTCCATGATCAAAGACTTCCGAAGTTTCTATGGGCCGAAGCTGCAACCACCGCCATATATGTACAAAAACCGATGCCCTCATCAAGCAATGGGGTTCTAGACTCCTGAAGAAATGTTCACCGGTAAGAAAACCTGACGTAATCTCATTTTTAGAATTTTTGGAAAGCCCTGTTATTTTCATGTGCTGAAAGAGAAAAGGAATAAATTGGTGCATTTGAAAAGAAAGGAAATCTTTGTGGGCTATGGTGAAAAACTAAGGGCTATAGAATCTATGTAGCGGTCAAAGGGAAGTCGTGATTAGTCATGATGTCACCTTTGACGAAGATATGGCTCTCAGCAAGGTGAACAATCTTCCTACTTTAAGGAGCTCTCAAGAAGCCGACACTAGGGAACCAAAAGAAAAGGATGATGAAACAATGCCTGATGTGGAAGAACCCATGGATCCCATTGATCCACTCAAGCCTTCCTCTTCTAGGAAGAGGCCCTCGTGGCTTAGGGGGCTACTTGATGACGCTGAAGGACACATTGCACCCCGAGGAACCTTTCGTGAAAGTAAGAAACCTAACAGGTATCAGGAATACCTGACCATCATGAGCACGATCATACAAAATGAGCCTTCATCGTTCTCAGATGCAGTCAAGCATCAAATATGGAAGGATTCTATGACTGAAGAATATGAGTCTATTATGAAGAATGATGTCTGGGAAGTAGTTCCCAGACCCCCAGGACAAGACAGTTGTCACTTCTAAATGGCTTTACAAGATAAAGCATGCATCAGATGGAAGTATGGAAAAGTATAAGGCTTGTTTTGTCACTCGTGGCTTATCCCAGAAGGAAGGTATAGACTATGACGAGATATTTGCACCTGTTGCCAAATATACCACCATCCGCTCAATCATAGCCCTTACGGCTTCACAAGGATGGAACCTACATCAGATGGATGTCAAGACCGCGTTCTTGCATGGTTCGATCAAAGAAGAGGTCTACATGGAGCAACCTGAAGGATTTGAGATTTATGATAAAAAATCTCATGTATGCAGGTTGAAGAGGGCCCTCTATGGGTTGAAGCAAGCACCTCGAGCATGGTATGAGAGGATCAATAGCTACTTGATGAAGCTGGGATTCACTAGGAGTGAAGTCAATCCTAACCTTTACTTTAAGGTTGAAGATGACAAATCTCTCATACTGGTGCTATATGTTGACGACCTCTTCCTAAAAGGTGCAGACCCTCTCATTCATAAATGTAAGAGGGAGTTGGCTTCTGAATTTGAAATGAAAAACCTAGGACTGATGCACTATTTCCTAGGACTTGAAGTCTGGCAGAAGCCAAGGGAAATTTTTCTATCTCAAGGAAAATATGTGGTGAAAATATTGGAAAGATTCGATATGGTGGATTGCAAGCCTGTAACTACCTCGATGGAGCTTGACTTTAAGAAGTTAAGCAGTAGCGCTACTGGACCTGTTTTACGAAATGTCACCGAGTATCGTCAGCTCGTCGGAGCATTAATGTTCTTAGTGAACTCCCGTCCAGACATATGCTTTGCAGTCAACACGTTGAGTCAACATATGGTTGAAGCTCACCGCATACATTGGATTGGTGCCAAGAATTTGTTAAGATATCTTCGTGGCACAATCACATATGGGCTAAGATACACTGCTGGAGATGTGAGACTACATGGATACACTGATGCTAATTGGGCAGGCAATGTGGAGGACCGCAAGAGCACTTCCGGGTGCTGCTTCTCCTCGGGATCTGCTTCGATATCCTAGATGAGCAGGAAGTAGAAGTCGGTGGCTTTGAGCACCGCCGAAGCAAAATATATTGCTGCTAGCATGGCCTCCTGTGAGGCAGTCTGGTGGCGAAAGCTCTTCAGTGAGTTGTTTGGATTCACATTGGATACCACCGTGATCCTATGTGACAACCAGAGTGGGATTTGTTTGTTAGATAATCCTGTATTCCATGATCGCTCCAAGCATATTGATATCAGGCTATAAGGCTCCAACATATCGGTACAGATGAATAGGTCGTCGACATCTTGACAAAGCCCCTAGGGAAGGTCAAATTCCTGACTTTCTAAGAACAACTTCATTTCGTTCAAAGACCCTCTGATGAGGGTCCTGTATGATGTATTGAGCTCTGGGAGCTCCGGGGGGGGGGGGGGGGGGGGGTGCGGGTTACTTCTTGGAGCGACATATGACCACAGGGTAAAAGAATCAAAACTTTCCCTGTAACACCCCGTGGTGACTATGTAGCAGATGATTAGTTCTCCTGTGAGGTCTGGATTGATGTGTTCTCCATGACGATTATGTAGCAGGATGATTAGTTCTCCTGTGAGGTCTAGATGATGTGTTCTCCATGACGATTGTGTAGCAGGATGATTAGTTCTCCTGTGAGGACAGGATTGATTAGTTCTCCTATCGAGGCATCCCACCCATGCAGTCTGGGACTCATGGGAAGTACCTCTCATCTGATCAATGAGCAGGGAAATGTGGATAGGGACCATCGTAGTACCGATGGACGCATGCTGTATATACCATACTCCCTATGCTAAGATGACCTTCATTGATCTAGGATCAATGATACTGGTCTGGGACCAGTGGTACACACTTTGAGACTGCCTTTGAGTCAGTGGAGGATTGATATTGGTCTGGGACCAAGTGGTAGGTGTTGTACGCACTATGAATCTGATTTCGGGTCGGTTGAGACTGGGTTGGGACCATTGGTACACACTCTGAGACTGACTTTGAGTCAGTGGAGGATGATACTGGTCTGGGACCAGTGGTAGGAGTTGTACCCACTATGACGCTGACTTCGGGTCGGTTGAGACTGGTCTGGGACCAGTGGTACACACTCTGAGACTGACTTTGAGACAGTGTGATACATCCTCGATCATTTCTTCCTCTTCATAATTCAGACAAAGTAGAGCAGAGCAGAACAGAGCAGAGCAGAGCAGAGCAGAACAGAGCATAGCAGGCAGGATAGAGCAAAACAGAGCAGGAGTCAAGCTGTACAGGGCAATGCATTTGATGGATGAATAGTAGCGACCGACAGACAGATTGCAGATGGAGTTCTCCCTAGTTGAGAGGGAGTGTTAAAATTGGCAACTAGGGCCAAACTCCATATGGGTCATCTTATTCATGGTTGATAATATTTTTATTAGATTCTTCTCATCGAGGGGTGTGGGATTGATCTAAAGATCATCCAATTCCGATAAGTATTCATCCGATTGAATTTATTTTGATTATGGAATAATTATCAAGCCGACTTACAACTCATGTAGGCTCAGAAGCCCAACAGTCACATCTAGTCAATCATCAACAATTGTGTATAAATACAGGAGGTCTTTTCCTCATTTGGACTCACTCACTCATCACATCTCTTCTCTCTCCTATGCAGAAAAGAGGCTCTTCTCCTACTGCGCAGAAAGAGACTCTTCTCTCACACATGTGGAAGGAAGGTGCAAAATTTAGGGCTGCAACTTCAGAACCAAAGTTTGACCAGCGTTGACCATTAGTTTGCCTCTTAGAACTGTGCTATAAAAGAATCTGGATCTCCTCTGAAGGCCACATTTTTTGGTGAAGGAATCAAGCCTATCCGATAGTCGGTTTGCAAGATATTGTTTGCCGTTGTTTGGCTGATCTAGGGTTTGCTGCTGCTGATGTAAATCAGATTTATGTACTATTTCTCTTTGCTGAATTATTGAAGATAAAGGAAGACTTGATCAAAGGGTTTCCCCACATTGGGGTTTGTCCTTGGCTAGCCGCCACATCTTGTGTCTCTTGTCTTGGCTTGTTTTTTGTCGATCGTTTAATGTTCTATCTGCACTGTACTTTATGTACATGTGATTGCTAATCTGTGGATAATAAAAAAAAAGATAAGTAAACTGCCATAAGCATAGAACATACCATAAATTAACAAAGATGACCTCCTTTGGTATCTCGGCTACATTCTACAAGAAGGCCAGAACTGTCTTCATAATGGTGCCCATCTGTCCCAAAAACAATGATATCTTCAACACCATCAAAATCTTGTGTGGCATTGTTATCATAAATTTGATGGTGGCTTTCATGGATGTCCATAGTTAGGTTATGCTCATTTATTACTTTTTTAGATTAATGGTTAAATACCATACTAACGGAGGGTCCTGTCTAGTGTTGCACAAAACGCACCACCCCCCCACGGATCAAAACCCTGAAACGCGACCTATACGGATCCGTGGGTGATTCACCCCCTTAAATGCGTCCTGAAAATTCTGAAACGCGAATCGAGCCAGAAAAGACAATTCCTAGCTTGTGGGAGCCGCCTGGCCCGATCTACATTTCGGAATTTCCGGGATGTGTTGCAGGGGGCAGATCACCCCACCGATCTGCCGTGGATCAGGGTCGACTCCAGGTGGATTGCGACGGGTTCCATGGGCCACCTGCTAGTTCTGCCGTGCGGTCCCACTAATTTGCTTTTTATTTTATTTTATTTTTGTTAATTTGTGGTTGGGGGTGGGTCTATGTTGGGTTAGGGAATTGAATGAAGGGATTAAAAGGCTCTTTCTCCTCTCATTTGCTCACTCTTGTATTTTTGGAGAGCTTGGAGAAGAGAGGATAAAGAGAGGAGAGACTTGAGGAGAGCTTGGAGGAGTGAAGAAGGAGGAGCTAGGAGAAGGAGGAGGAGCTTGGAGGAGTAAAGAAGGGCTTACATCTACAAGAGCTAAAGAGGTAAGTGCAAACCCCAAACTCCCTCATTTTTCTGTCATTGTTTTTTGTACTTTTCTCCTCCCTCTCCTACTCTTTCTCATTCTTTTTTCTTGCTCATTTAATTGCAGGTTGTCCACCACCTATATTCATATTCCAAGATGATGTTCTTTTGGCTTCTATGTATCATTCCACTTTTGGTTTTCATGATGGCAAGGGGGAGTAGGAATAGAAGGGAAGAAGAACAAGAGGATAGTGGTCTCCATATGAGTGACCCAATGTATGATGAGGAGGAAGGGTTTGAAGAGAAGGGGATGAACCTGAAGGGAACATTGAAACACTAGAGGGGAAAGCTGCATTGACACCCTTGTGGAACTATATGACAAAACTTGAAGGGGAAAGGGTGGTGGAAGCTACAAATTTTTGTGTCCTCATGGTTGTCATGGAGGAAAACCATATAGTGGTTCATATACTCATGTGAGGAGGCATCTTTGTGGGGTGATGGACAGTGATGAGAAAAGGGTTTCATGGGGATACAAATAGAGGAGGTTTCACAACAAAAAAGCAAGAAACAAAAAACTCAATTTGAATCAAGTGCAACCTCTAGATTTGGTAGCTCGTCTCCTCATGGTACTTCTGCAAGCTCTGGCGGTAGAACAATAGGGGATTTCCTTAATGTTGCTGGGAGGGATGATGTGGATGGAAAGATAGTCTGATTTCTTTGTGCTTGCGGTTTACCATTCAATGTGCTTCGCTCTCCCTATTGGCATGATATGGTTAAGGCCATCAATGAAGCCCCAAAAGGATACAAAAGCCCCAACTATGAGAAAGCTAGAACAATATTATTAGAAAGAGAAAAAGAAAAGGTTCAAAGTGCATTGACACGTTTTACAAATGAGCGGGTGGATTATGGAGTATCCATTGTATTAGATGGGTTGACAAATAGTAGAAACCAACATTTGATAAATGTTCTTGGTGTTTCTTCTAATGGTGCAGTATTTATTACAATTCATGACTCCTCCTCCATCAGTGCAGCTTCCCAAAACATTGCATAACTCCTATTGCAATCAATCGGAGATGTTGGTCCTAATAATGTGGTTCAATTGATCACTGATAATGCAGCAAATTGTAATGCAACAGGAAAAGTTATTGAGTGTGCTCATCCATACATCTTTTGGTCTAGTTGCTTGGTGCACACATTGAACCTTTTGATGCATGATATTGTGAAGCATAAAGAATGTGGATGGATTATTGAGCTTTACAAGAGAGGAAGCAATTCATTAAATTTATCACGGGGCATACAAGGGTAAACTAATTTTATGGCACTTACTCCAAGTTGCAGTTGCTTAAACTTGCAAAAACAAGATTTGCAAGTTATTATCTCACCTTTAGGTGGCTAGTGAAGGTGAGACAATCTTTAACTAATATGGTGACCTCTGAATCATGGGAGGAAATTGACAATGATAGAGATGGGGCTAATGTAGCCAATGACACTATTCTTGTCATGTTATTTTGGTCACAGATTAAATATGTTTTGCAATTCACCAAACCAATTTATTACATGATCAAGTTTGCAAATTCAGATTGGCCAATAATTGGGGAGGTGTATGAGAAAATGGACAGCTTGTTGGGGCAGATTAAAGACATTGTTGAGCCCAGAGATATCACCTTGTACAATTATATTTATGCAGAGGTGGAAAACCGATGGGATATGCTAAACATTCCATTGCATGCCTTAGCATATGTTATGACACCTAAAGACTATCATCCATCATAACTTTCAACACATAGATCCAAAGGTTCTAGAGGCTTATATGAGAGCATTGGATAAATTAGTCCCCGGTGAGGAGAAGTTTGCCATGGTACAAAAACAATTGAGCAACTATACGCTTAACATTGGTCCATTTGGGAGCATGCATGCAATTAGAGATCGAGAGACTTTTTTTTCTCTTGAGTGGTGGAACATGCATGGAGGTGCTACTCCACTTCTACATACTTTGGCATTGTGGGTGCTATCACAGGTGGTAAACACTTCTTCTGCAGAGAGGTGTTGGAGCTCTCATTCTTTCATCCATGGTGTTTAAAAGGAACAAGTTGAGTTTAGACCGAGCAGAGAGCTTGGTTTATGTTCACTACAACTTGTGATTGTTGTCCCATTACTGTGATGATGCAAAGACTAGTAAAAATCTTAAGGTTTGGGACAAAAATCCAGAGGAGCCCAATTTGGAGGATGGAGTGTTGTGATTAGAGCAATTAGAGGATGCTCTTATCCAGGATGATGATGATCAAGTTGAGATGCCACCCCGATTTGGTACCTTGGTTCCTAGGTTCCATGCTTCAACAACAATAGCAAGGGCTTCATCTTCATCAGTTTCAGTGCCACAACTTCCACAGGCACCGTCTTCTTCATTGCCACCACGTGGAGGCCCACTTCCATGCACTGTTTGTGGTGGAAGGAGGAAAGATTAGTAGATATATTCACAATTTACTACTTTTGTCATAGATTAGACTTGTAGGCTTGTTGTGAATTTGAAATTTTTTGTCTTACTCTTCCTAGTTCAGTGTGTACTTGAGTCTTTGTGGTGGCCAAGTGGCCTATTTCGTAAACATTATTATTTGAATTTTGGACATGACTAATGTTGACAGTTTCTCACTTGCTAGATAAGTTACTTAAATGTTTGATGATTTTATGATTTATCTACTAAACATTTTATGTTTATAATATGCTTAAAAATTTGATGTATGTTTGTAATTGCTAGAATCTAAATGGTTAATGCTAGAATAATTAATCATTGATGTACAATGGAATCATGGATGCCATATCTATCTTGATTTATGTAAAAATATGCATGTTTTCATGTCTTCTACAACTATTTTGGTATTTGGGATGTTTTTTTTAATAAATGCACAGAATATATATATATATAGTAGATGATTCCGAGATGCTTTTCTTCCTATATTTTTGGGAAATGACGCTTCAGCATCCCTGCTCCCAAAAAACGTCCCCGCTTCGTCCCCACTTCGTGCAATGTTGGTCCTGTCATACCGTTTTTTACTCTTTGTCCATACTAGTTCATAGTCTTCACTACTTGTTACAGCATTGCCCTTGGGATTCTGCCATCCAATTTCAATGTTCCAAAGTATAACGGCCACACCATTAACATTATTATTATTGTCGACCAATGACAGGTCTATTCTATGAAACTGCACCAAAATAATTTCAAAACCTGTCAAATGTATCTTATAGCATAACAAATCAAAAGCCTGAAACATGCCCTTGCTCTTGGATAGAGTGTGATTCTGCTACAGGGCCATGTTTGTTGGAAGCTTTACCAATTTTGTGACATTGAGTACTGGGATTGAAAGAGAACTCATATCTGAATTGGGGCCATATTTTTTGGTGACATATTCATCATTTTCAGGAATAGGATCGTCCTTATCTCCCATTTCCTTAGTTTGAGGAAAGAAAGAGAGGACATTTCCATCTGCATCTAATGTATGTTCATTTGCATTAAAACTGGTGTTCATGGCTAAAAAGTGACTTTTGGGATCTGGGCTACATTTCTTGAGGTAACAAAACTGTGATCATACCGGTGCCCATTTGTCCCAAAAATGATGAAATCTTCAGCACCATCAAAATCTTGTGTGGCATTGTTATCATAAATTTCATGGTGGCTTTCTTGGATATCCATAGTTAGGTTATGCTCATTTCTACTTTCTTTAGATTAATGGTTACATTCCTTTACTCTTTCTGGGTCAACAAACACATCATCACACTTTGGAGTATCATGGTTTTCTCCCAAATTAAGCACACCATTGTCTCCAGGGGAGTCAAAATTACATTTTTATACCAATTCTTCATCTTCATCTGCAATGCCCTCATTACCTTCAAAAAGACCATACTAATGGAGGGTCCTGTCATAACTAATTTTTGTCTTTGTCCATACTAGTTCATAGTCTTCACTACTTGTTGCTGCATTTCCCTCAGGATTACGCCCTCCAATATGATTTTTTCCAATTATAACGATTGCACCATTAACATTACTGTCATTGTCGACCAATGGCAGTTCTATTCTATGAAACTGTGCTAATATAATTTCAAAACCTGTCAAATCTATCTTATAGCATAATATTATCAAAAACTCTTATAGCATAATATATATAAATCCGCTATGGGCTAGAATGTGGTTCTGCTACAGGGCCAGGTTCATCGTAAGCTTTACTAATTGTATGACATTGAGTCCTGTGGTCGAAAGAGAACTCATATCTGAATTTGGGCCAATTTCCTTGGTGACACATTCAGCAATTTCAAGAATAGCATCATCCATATCTCTCATTTCCGTAGTTTCAGGAAAGAAAGAGAGAACATTTCCATCTGCATCCAAGGTCTGTTGATTTACACTAAAAGTGGTGTTCATGGTTATAAAATGACCTTCTTTGGGATCTGGGCTACATTCTCCAAGAAGGCCAGCAACAGAACTGTCATCATAACGGTACCCATCTGTCCCAAAAACAATGATACTAAAGCACCATCAAAATCTTGTGTGGCATTGTTATCATAAAGTTCATGGTGGCTTTCATGGATGTCCATAGTTAGGTTATGCTCATTTGTTCTTTCTTTAGATTAATGGTTACATTCCTTAACTTTTTCTGGGCCAGCAAACACATTACCTTATCTACCATTGTTTCATCTTCATCATTAGCAATGCCTTCATTACCTTTAAAAAGACCATACTAAAGGAGGGTCCTGTCATAACTGTTTTTGGTCTTTGTCCATACTAGTTCATAGTCTTTGCTACTTGTTGCAGCATTTCCGTCAGGATTCTGCACTCCAATTTCAATGCCTCCAAGTATAACAACTGCAGCATTTATATTATTGCCATTGTTGACCAATGGGAGTTCTATTCTATGAACTGTGCCAAAATAATTTCAAAACCTGTCAAATCTATCTTATAGCATAACATTTCAAGAGCCTGAAACATACCTCTACTCTTTGATAGAATGTGATTCTGCTACAGGGTCAGGTTCATCGTAAGCTTTACCAATTGTGTGACATTAAGTCATGGGGTCGAAAGACAACTCATATCTGAATTTGGGCTATTTTCTTTGGTGACACATTCATCATTTTCAAGAATAGGATTGTCCCCATCTCCAACTTAGTTTCAGGAAAGAAAGAGAGAGCATTTCCATTTGCATCCAAGGTCTGTTCATTTGCATTAAAACTGGTGTTCATGGCTAAAAATGACATTCTTTGGTATCTGGGTTACATTCTCCAAGAAAGCCAACAATAAAACTGTCATTATAACAGTACCCATCTGTCCCAAAATCAATGATCTCGTCAGCACCATCAAAATCTTGTGTGGCATTGTTATCATAAATTTGGTGGTGGCTTTCATGGATGTCCATAGTTAGGTTATGCTCATTTGTTTTTTCTTTAGATTAATGGTTACATTCCTATACTTTTTATGGGCCAGCAAACACATCATCATTCTTTGGAGTATCAGCAGGAAAACCTTGATGGTTTTCTCCCAAATTTAGCACACGATTGTCTCCAAGGGGGTCAAAAAGACCTTTTTCTACCAATGCTTCATCTTCATCCTTAGCGCTGCCTTCATTACCTTCAAAAAGGCCAAGAATACCTTCCCCCTATTTGATAGGTAGCTTCAAATCTTTGAAGTCTTGGACTCCAGTGCTCGAGAAATTCTTCAATGAATACCTTGAGATAAGGTATGCTCTTCAGACTGCGAGAGTACTTGACTTGATCCCTTTGTTTTTGTCCCATAGAAAATAAAATGATCTTATCAGAAGTCTTCATGTCTTCCATTGAATGTGGGGAGATGCCTTATAAGTGACAACATGTGCGACAAAAGAAAAATAATCATTATTTGGTTTTGTGGATTCTTCTCATGTTTTCAAGGAGGCTGATATGGGTATTGAATGTCCTTGTATCCAAAGCAAGATACATCTCATGCGATTCCAAAGGCGCCATTTTTCACCATATACAACTTTTAACATGAGAGCTTCAATCAAAATAAAATTTGCATACCTTATCACAATGGAGTCACTAAGGTGAGCTGTAGATGCCTTCACAATGATGCTTATCTCACCACACAAACACAAAGTCTTCAACATCTATATGAACAATGTTTTCATTCTTCCAATGGAGCTGCTAGGAAAATATTTTCAAGGTTTGAAAACTCAATGTCGTCTTCTGGGAATTGGACTTTATCCCTTCCAAAGGCATCTAAATGTTATGAGACAAACTTGCACTTTAGGAAATGAAGTCCTAAAACAAGAGCAATTTGAGAGAAACTAAGAGTGGGCCACTATCACCTCACCAACCCTCTTTTTCTCTTTAGACCAGCTCTCCTCTGCCTCAAGGGGGGCTTCCCTATGTTAATATTGCTAGGATTCAGGGCAATGAAGCTCAAGGTGATATGAAGAGTGAATCCAGGAAAAATGGTTTTGGTAAAATTTAGGGTATGAAATATGATGGGTGGACCAAAGACTAGTGTCTTTTCATTGGGCATATGGAGTCAACCAAGTCTCTCTTAAAGAAGGTCAAGAATGGATATTGGGTAAACCCTAAAGTAGTCTACTACTAACCTTAAGAATTTCTCCTATAGGGTGATTACTATGGTTGTCCACTACTTGTCGATTTTGGGTAGCATAAGATGTGTATGGGCTAGAACACATGAGATCTCCAAGACCTAGAAATCGTTTGGTGAAATTCTGCTTGGATTGTATTTTATTAAAATAATTAATATTTTTAATGGGGTTCCTAAGTCTAAACTTAGGAAAATAAAAATATTAATGGGTATTAATGAAAATATGGGTGAGAAGCTTCCAAGAGACGAGGATCAAGTCTCATTTAATCTTAGCCATTGATTAGAGACTTAATCTCGGCCGTTGATTTGTCAACAGGAAAAGTATAAGAGGAGGCTTGAGAGTCAGTTAGAGACACACCGGGAAAATACTCAGTAACCCGAGGGAAATCGATTATCAAGGAATAAGAATTCGATTTTAGAGGGAGAGTTGCAGGGTGAAGGAAGAGGAGGGCATCAACATCAGTCAAAGACTAAGAAGGAGGTGACACAATGGATTAGAGAGACAGTACAGAGGGAGAGCTCTAAGAGACAACGCAATAAGGGACGTAGTTCTCATGCAAATGATGCAAAGGTGACATAGAGAAGGCTAGAGGGTCTCTGGGGTGTCATAATTTCTCCAAAGTGAGGAGAAAAATTATCTCAGGTGTTTTGTTAGAAGTTTCTCTATGTTCTGCAGAATCATTCCTTGTAAAGAGGTTGTTGCTGAAGATTAATAAATAAACCCTCATCTGCTGCACCGGTTTTCCCGCATTGGGTTTTTTTAGGGACAACTGTCCAAAAATAACAGTGTTGATGTGATTAATTCTTGTGCATGTATTTTTCTGTTCTTTTCTCTATGCTCTTATCTAACAGTTGTAGTAGAATTTACTTTAATATTTACTTAAGGGTTTTGTAAATAACTTATTGTGGAAAATAAGTAGGAGAAATAAATCAGTTACTGCAATAGAATTTCGTGTTTGGAATTTTCACATGGTATCAGAGCTAAGATCGGGCAACAAGATTAGAGAGTCTGTAATGAGTCGGGAGCATGATGTTGGAGCAACAACTCAAAAGGACTCTCGCAGTTCTCCCGAGAAAGAGGTGTTGTCGCACAGATTGTCACAACAACGCTCAGACCAGGGGCTGTCACCCTAATCCCCGATCTCTCTGTTTAAGCCTGTCTCCCGCGGCTAAGGGGGGTAGACCCTATGGGACAATGGAAGACCAACTTGGACCAGTTGGGTTGGGAGACACGAGGGGAACAAGCACTTAATTGATTTTACTAAGTTAATAGACCAGTGCCTTATGAAATAACTGATTAAATGATTATTTATCAAATGTTGTAGAAATATGAACTCATCAACAGTCGTTTACCATCAAACTACTCAAACAAAGCTTAATTTTTACCAAATGCGAGATAATCAATAAACGCTCAATGGCTTAACGATACTCCAGCAATTAAAATTTCGAAAGATAAAGTGCTTTAAACAACCACGTAAGATGCTAATCAGAGATTACATTCATGTAGTTAATCTTCAAATGAATGTTTAAGCATGTTAAAAATGATAAACATTAATTCCCACATCAAAATTTTAGCCTCAGCAGAAAAGATAAGACATAACAAATTCCTGAGCCAAGACTCAAACTGCCAAAAAACTTTCCTAAAAAGATATTTTTATGTTTTTCAAATAAAACTAACTTAAAGACTAAATAAATGAAACTTTAAATCCAAAATTTAAACTAAAATAAAAGGAAACCTTTTTATTTTTATTTTTATTTTTTAAAAGGTAAAATGAAACTTAACTAAAATATAACAAAAATAAAAATTAAATCTAAATCCTAAAACTCTAATCTAACACCTAATCTATATAAGAAAATGAAAATTATTATGCTTAGCTATTTTCTATTATGCATTATTGTTCATTGTTCTATCTGTAATTGCTTAACTGTCACTGGGGTGAATAAAATTGAATGCTATATTGTTTTAAGTGATTATAATGACATAGAACATGTGAAAAAATAACAATAAGCTCCTTCTATTGTAACAGTAAGTGGCCCTCCTCTACAACCTCAATTGCCTGTACAACCTAACCCTAATCCTAATAATAAGGTGATGCAGTAAATTGAAACATCAATTCTTCCCACTTACTTTATCTCACCTATTAAATGTAATGAAGTACTATTACAATTAGGGAGAATAGTAACTCTGAGATTTTCCTTGTTATCATAGAAATTGAGGAAGATAGTTCTCTAGGGGAAGAAACTCCGACTCAAAAGTCATTTGATAGACAACAGGTTGAACCAACTAATACTACTATTGCTACAACTGACACCATTGTAATAGTTGGAAAAATTGTAACAATTGATATCTCTATTCCAACTTGTACTATTGTAACAGCTAAGCCCTCAAAAATAGTTGATGACATTGCGACTGTAGAGTTTGTAATAGTTGAAGCCAATGACAATACTAAGACCACTTTACGACCACCATACCCAGAAAGATTAACTGTAGCCAAAGCTACCCCTCAACTAGAATCTGACTTCTTGAAAGAATTGAAAAACTTGTTTGTCTGCATTCCACTGCTCCAAGAAATCTGAGATGTTTTGATATATGCAAAAACAGTGTGGGAGTTGTGTGTAAAAAAACCTAGTAGGAAACCCAGAGATCCCCCTACTGTGCATGTGGTAGCAAAATTGTCAGAATTGATGTTAGGAGAAGTTTCACCTACCAAATATGAGGATCCCAGAAACCCAAATGTAACTATTCATATTGGAGGAATAGTTATTCTAAATACCATGGTTGATGTAGGAGCTACAATTAATATAATGACCAGGGATACTTTTGAACTATTTGGGCTTACCAATTTAAAACCAACCCCAACTATATTAGAATTGGGTGATAAGTCTAAAATTTTCCTTGAGGGGATATTACAAGATATTGTTATCTCAATTGATCCCTGAGAATACCCAATGGATTTTGTAGTGTTGCAGCCTAAAACTTGCCTAGGCATTCATCCCTTGATCTTAGACAGGCCTTGGATGGCCACTACAGATGCTTTTATTAATTGCATATCTATATTTATGACCATATCCGATGGGACTACCACCGAGAACCTTGTTCTGTATTCTTCAACTAAGCCAAGTGTGGAATGTGAAAATACATTATGGCACGAATTTGAACCAGAGGAGAATGATACACGTCCAATTCTCACTATTGGGAAAGCTTTATATTTTAAAAATGAGACTGAGGACGATACCATTAACAATTTAATTAATGATCCCTCTATTGTTACACATCCAATATCTCAGTTGTTGAGTTCTATATTGGACAAATCAATGAGGACGAAACTATTGATGATCCTTCTGTAGAATAAATACCTATTACCTCTAGTCTTAAGAGTATTCCAATCAAGATAGAGCTTGGAAAGACCTTGAATATTAATCCCAATTTATCCCTTGTGCAAATAGTGTGAAATTTTAAATTTGGTTGCAATTACTAGTTATTATTCACCTATATATTTAGATTATTTGTCTTTTGCAATTGACTTGCAACAAATACTAAATAAAACACAATTACAACTTTACAAAAAAAAAAATAACCACAGGAATTGAGAAAAGAATGCACGCACACAGAGAATGAAAACCAATATTTTCAAACAAATGTCCTTAGAAAATCCCCGAAGGGAAAACTAGTTTGCAGATGAGGGTTTTATTATAGATTCTTCAGCAAATTAAAGTGTACATCAACTGCTTACCTAACACTGGCAAAGCTCCGGTAATTTTCTCCATTGGAAAAATCAATTTAAAGCACCAAGTTTCCTTCTGCAAAACCTCACGACCTCTTGCTTGCAACTCACACCAGCATAATCTGGAAGTGTGTATGGCCAAACTAGAATTCACACTAATATAGGAAAATCGTTCCTACAACCCCTTCATCTGCCAATGACTCACACTTCCTCCAACACTTATCTTCGACAACTGGAAATTGATATGCTGCCCAGTAATGTGCACTAGCTAGTGCTGCGTCTCTGCAAAATAAGTCGACCTCTATTTCTTTCTCTGGAATGTTGGAATCTCGTGAAGAATTTCTCTGAAAATCACTCCTCAATTTTTCCTACTGATCAGAATCGATGGCTAAGATCTTCTTGACCCGATCAAGTGACTTTTCCGGAATTCTTTAGAGGAAAATCCATTTACCCCAATTAATACTGATTAATTAAGTTTATTTCCCTAATTTAGACTTAGCAAAATTAATTAACTACTTAATTAAATCTAATAAAGGTATTTTCTCACGAAACCTTTTATGCGTATTGGATAAAATGTGTTCCTTAGCTTTGTAGCCACAATATGAGACTCGAACACCTGTCTAAGCTACACAAACTAACATAGATAAATTAGTACAATTGCTAAGAAAGTACAACGAGGCTTTTATAAGGACATTAAGGGTATCCATCTGGTTTTTGCACTCATCATATTTAGTTGAAACAAGGATCCTAGCCTGCTCAACAACCTCAACAAAGAATGAATCCCTAGCTTGAAGGATGTTGTCAAGGAGGAGTGTCAAAAACTCTTGAATGCCAGCTCCATTTACCCAATTTATGGCAGTTAATGGGTATCACCACTTGTGGTTGTTCCTAAAAGGAATGGTATGTAGATAATTTGTGTTGACTATAGAGAGCTTAACAAGGCCACTCAAAAGGACCACTTTCTATTACCTTTTATTGATTATGTCCTTGATACCTTGTCTGGTAAATTTTTTTCTCATTTCCTAATGAGTTTAGTGGCTATAATCAAATTCAGGTTGCTCCTAAAGATCAAGAAAAGACCACCTTCACATGCCCCTGGGGTACATTTGCTTATAGAGTCCTCCCTTTCAGACTTTGTAATGCACCAATAACCTTTCAATGTGTTGTGTTAGGAATCTTCTCTAATTTTGTTAACAACTCGGAAATCTTTATGGACGATTTTACAACTTATGGTGATGAGTTTGATGGAGCTTTAAACAATCTTGAAAAGTTACTTGAGCGTTGTATACAAACCCATCTCTCTTTCAACGCTGAAAAATGTCATATGATGATGAACGAAGGAATTGTACTTGGACACTATCTCTCTGCTGCAAGTATACAAGTACATCTAGCAAAAATTGAGGTAATTCTGAAGATCTATACTCCTAAGACACAAAAAGAGGTACAAGTTTTGTAGGGCATGCAGGTTATTATAGACATTTTATAGAGTATATTGCTAAAGTTGCTTCTCCATTGTTAGCCCTATTAACAAAAGACAGAGAATTTATATGGATTAAAAAAGTATAAGAATGTTTGCAGAGCTCAAAAGATGTGTAACCATAACCCCTATATTGCAAGGACCAAACTGGACCCTATTGTTCCACATCTCTATGGATGCTTCTGATACAACCATTGGAGTTGTGTTGCGACAGCAAGAAGGAAACCAACCCTATGCCATCTACTATATTAGAAAGAATCTAACTATTGGAAATATAACTAGTTTCGGTCTTCATAATTGTTGTTGTACTCATTTCGATATGTACCTTGTGTAACAAACAAAAGAAGAAAATAAAAGTTATCATTTTTAAAGCATGGTTTCATGCTCTTTATTGATGGTCTTTTAGATAAAAGCATATTCTTCATGCTTCTAGGGTTTGTTAGGTCATAGGATATATTGTCATGAGTCATGAAAGCCAACATCATGTTTATAAGACCCTTCCAGGCAAAATATATCTTGTAAAAGAATTTATTTTGAGTCATGAAAGTCCTGGAAACCTCCAAAGTACAAGTCGGCCCAAGAAGCTTCTAGTCGGTCTAAAGGAGGGAATTTGACCCCTTGGAAAGGTTATATAAAGGAGTAGATTCGACCTCATTTGGGACTCACTCACCAAAAAGTTCGATCTCCCAAGAAAAGTTTGATCTAAGGCTAGAAGAAGTAAGGAAGGAGGAGCAAAGATCAAGAAAGAAAAAGGAATCCAAGAAGTCAAGGAAAAACTTGTTTTTGGGCTCTCTCTCACACGTGCAAAAAAATAGGTTTCTGCAGCTACAAAGAAGGCCAAAACTGCAGGTCCAAATTGTAGGAGAGCGAGTTGCAGTGAAGATTTGCTAAAAGAGAGAATATTCTATCTTGACCTCATTGACCTTTGAAGGATATGTCTTGCTCAAGGAAGAACTATTAAAGAAGTTGGATGTAATATTCCTAATGGAAATTTTACAATGATAACAAAGACATGCAAAGATAGCATTATAGAAATTTTTAGAAATGCATACACATAAACCAAAAATTTCTCCAAATCCACAAACTCGCCAATATTTTATTAATAATAGTTGTTGTGGTACAAATGAGTCGGAGAAAATGCACCTGGGGTTGCACAAGTCAAGCTACAAGTACCACGTGATGAATACAAGAAAGCCCAACAGATACAATAGCAAGCTCTTCCAGAGAACTGCGTTGTTGCTACAAAACTACACTGCTGCCTGACTTCGCCCCCCTGATTTTCCCACTCTAGAGTGCCTAGAAAATTCTCGGAAATTGGAAATGTAATCCTTGCCTAAAACCCAGAAAAAACCCAAAAAGGGTTTCCCTTGGTTCCAATGTTGAAAATTTGACCCTTCACAGGTTGGCCCTCCTCCAATTTCGAATTTTGTTACTGTCACTAATCCTATCAATCTTTGCTTTCCCAACTCAAACAATCCTCCTCAAATGGCCCTCCAAATGATTTCCTAGCACCCCAACTCCAAACTCCCCCGGATGATGTTGGCCCAAAAAAGCCTCACTCCAATGACTATGCAATCATGGAGGAGATGACGCAGTCCTGTGTATGAGGAAGTGAGAACTGCATGTAGGCTGGTCCTCTTGGCTGTAGCTACCCCCACATCTTGAAAATGATTAAAGAACACTAATGGAGCTTCTCCGGTCAATTCCCTAACAACACTGCTCCACAAACAACAAGTGACTTCTCCCTCTGCTCATTGGTGGCTCCCAGACTGTGTGCTCTACCCCCAAAAGTGCGAAGGGCCTATAGCTAATTCTTCTTCAAGTCTCAGTGATGAAGGAAAGCCTTCCTTGGGTGGCACTCGAAGTCCACCAAAGAAAGGTTGAGCTTCTCTTCTTAGGAAGCTCTTGTGCTAAACAACACAATATTGGCTCAGCTGAACATCTAAGGCAAATTCGATTTTCAAATAGACAAAAGACCCCTATTGCTACCTCGTTCCTTCCTTTTATAATTTTGGCCATGCATTTCTTATTGGTCCTTCCGCCAATTCGATTTTCCTCAAGGAATTTGAATTCCTTCTTTCCCGAATGCGTACTTCATGTGGGCCCCATATTCCATTAGCATACAAATAAAGTATTTTTCCTATGTTTTCCACCAAAATTTGCCTTGAGCTAGTATTAATCAAAATTGTCAAAAAATTATTTTCCAAACATTAGGAAAATTTAGGAAGGAACATTACAGTCCTCCCATCCCAAATGTTGCTTGACCCCAAGCAACAGTAAAACTGGAGGCTATAAATTTTGCTCATTCTCCCATATAGCGTCCTCCTCTGGTAAATCTTCCCACTTGACCAAAATCTCCCTGACCACCCCGTTTCTCAACTTCCTATCCCAGGTCTCTAGTATGAGCTCTTGTGTCAAAATCAAATGACCCTCATCATCCAACGGAGGCAACATGGTTGCTGCTACGACCTGTTGTCCCAACACCTTTTTCAGGCATGAGACATGGAACACGTTGCAAATCTGGCTCTCTGAAGGCAGCTCCAACTCATAGGCCACCTCACCTACCCTCCTGACCACCTGATAAGGCCCATAGAAGCGTGGCCACAGTTTTTCTGCATTCTTCTGCCTGAGTGAAGACTGTCTATACGGCTACAAGCGTAGGTAGACTATGCCCCCTACTTCGAACTGTCTCTCCACCCTGTGCTTATCAGCATATATCTTTTGCTTATTTTGGGCCACTACAAATTGTTCTTGAGAACCTGGAGAATCTCTTGGCTATCTTGAACCCATTCCTTGGCCCCCGGGGCCTCGCTATCTCCAAACGCCATTTCAGAAAAAGTAAAATCATCATACCCGTAAAGAGCTCGGAAAGGGGACTACCAATGGAAATATGATAAGTTATGTTGTAGCAGAGCTCCCCGAGATGTAGCTGCTTGACCCACTCTCTTTGTTGCCCAGTCACATAGCTGCGCAGGTACCCTTCCAACCATTTGTTCACAATCTCTATCTACCCATTAGTTTAGGGGTGATAGCTAGTGTTGGCTGTAAGCTCTATCCCCACTAGTTGGAACAACTCCTACCAAAAAGCCCCCATAAATCTGTTGTCCCTGTCACTCACAATGATCTTGGGAAGACCATTTAACCGGAAAACCTCTCAAAAGAACAACTCAGCCACCTAGGAGGTTGAAGATCTTGACGAAATAGCAAAGAAATGGGCAAACTTGGTCAATCTGTCAACCACCACATAGATGCAATTCCGCCCCTTCGCAGTTGGAAGCCCGGTGATGAAGTCCATGGATACGCTCTCCCACTTTCTCTCCGGATTGGGAAGTGGTTGTAGAAAATCAATAGGGTTGGTCAGCTCCACCTTGTTTCTCTGGCAATCCATGCACTCCCTCACGTGCTTCAAAACATCTCCCTTGAGCCCTCGCCAAGAGAATCTCTCCCTGATAGCACGATATGTGTTGAGGAAGCCTGGGTGCCCTGCTAGTAGAGAATCATGGGCTGCATGCATGAGCCTCTCCTTCAACTGAGATCTTGGCACCAGATAGATCCTGTCCTTGTAGTAAATCACATCGTCCGTCACCCGGAATCAGTCATCCCGGTGTCTGCCATCCAAAATATCACATGCCTGCATGTCCTTGGAGTACTCAACCAATAGTTGAGCCTTCCAATCCTGCATGACATCCATCAAAGACAGCATTGTTGGTTTCCTAGAGAGGGCATCTGCTGTCACATTTTGTTTTCCCTTCACATACTCAATCTCAAAATGGTAAGCCTAGAGCTTACTCACCCATTTTTGCTGCCTCTCCTCTAATGACTGCTACGCAAGGAAGAACCGAAGACTGTTGTGATCAGTCTTCACTTTGAACCGGTTTTCCACTAGATACTATCTAAATTTGTCCAGTGCATGCATCACTGCTAACATCTCCTTGTTGTACACGGAGTACAACCACTCATGAGGCAGCAGTTTCCTGCTCTCAAACGCAGTAGGATTGTCCCCCTGTGTCAAAATGGCCCCAACCCCTTCAACAAAGGCATCACACTCCAACAAAAAAGGGTGGTGTGAAATACGGCAAGGCTAAGACCGGGCAATTGCTCATGACCCTCTTGAGGCGCTCAAAAGCCTCCTCTGCCACCTGTGTCCACTCAAAAGCTCCCCTCTTCGTCAAATCCTTTAGAGGTGCTGTAAATTGTGAGAACCCTCTCACAAATCTCCTATAATATGTAAAAACGCCTAGGAACACCCTCAACTCTGCCACGTTCCTAGGTGTGGGCCAATCCAGTATATCCCGAATCTTCTCCTGACGAATCTTCACTCCATCTTCCCAAATCACATGCCCCAGGTACAACATCTTCGTTAGTCTAAACTCACATTTGGACATCTTCGCATAAAGTTACTGGTCGAGTATGCGAAGCACTTCTTCCAGATGTTGAAGGTGCTCCTCCCATGTCTTGTTGTAAATGAGTATGCCATCGAAGAAAACCAAGACAAAGCGTCTCCGCTACCCACGAAACATGTGGTTCATACAAGACTAGAATGTAGTTGGAGCATTGGTTAGCCCAAAGGGCATCACCAAGAACTCAAAATGTCCATAATGGCAGCGAAAGGCAGTCTTCGAGACATCTTGCTCCCTCACACAGATCCGGCGAAACCCCGAACGCAGATCTATTTTAGAGAAGTATTTAGCTCCTATAAGCTTGTCCATCAACTCATCTATGCGTGGACTGGGGTATCTGTTCTTCAAGGTCTTCTTATTGAGAGCCCAGTAATTGATACACATGCGTAACATCCCATCTTTCTTCTTCACCAGCACCATGGAAGAAGCAAATGGGCTCGAGCTAGGCCTAATGTGTCTCAATATCAACAACTCCTTAATGCCTGATCTATCTCATCCTTATAGGCCTTTGGGTGCTTATAAGGGGTGGTGATGACTACGTTCACCCCCTCCTCCAGATCAATGGTGTGCTCCAATCCATGGTCTGGCGGTCTACCTGGTGCCTCTCCAATAAGGCTAGCATATCTAGGTGTGTAACCTTCGCCCATGTCCCTGACTCAGAAATCTGCAACTTAACTGACCACTCCACATCTCCATGTCATAAATCTGCCTCCATCCAGTGGGCTGAAACTGTATGAGGGGGATAAGAGTGCATTCCCTCAGCAATACAGGCTTCCCATCTGGCCCCTTTAATTCCATCTCTACCTTCTACCAATTAGTAGTGACCTTCCCTAATGCGTACAACCACTGGACACCCAACACCACATTGGTGTCTGGGACATCAACCATGAAGAAATGATCAGTGAGTGAGTAGTTCCCCATCTTCAAGGTCAACCCGGGGACATACTTGGTACACTACATGGTCTGGTCTCCAGGTACCAAAACTGGGAACCCCTCAAATTTGCTGTCTGGATGCCCCCTACGCTCCACCATCTGGGCATCAGTGAAATTATGGGTGGCCTCACTATCAACCAGGACTGACACACGTTGCCCCTGTATGGTCTCCTTGAGCCTGAGTGTCAAATACTTCGGCACATCCCGAAGTGAAGCAAGGAATCCCCCGGTTGGGGCAAACTGTCCTCCTCTAGGTGGTGGTGGCCCTCCTGATGATGGTCCTCCCTCATCTCCCGACTCCTCTACTGGCTCGGCCTTCTCCTCCTCAAGTTCAATATCTGAGAACACCTCAATGAAATGGGCCTTACCTTGGTGCAATTGTGCCTCGATACCCAAGACTTCTAGCACGTGAAACACAACCTCCTCCTCTTGAGGTCCCTCCTTGTGTCATCATCCAACTAGCCACATCCTCCATCTCTTTGTGGTGGCCTCACATTTCTATTCCCTGTGGGTCTCGTGGGAACAAAGGCCCAGTTCTTGGGCATTACATCAATCATGTCCCGAGTCCTGGAAATGGCATCCTGAAGTGATGTGGGCTTGTAAGCCCTCAACTAGCCACATAGAGGCTCAATAAGTGCCTCCACAAACAACATGATCAGTCATGCCTTTGAAATATCTGTCACCATCACTGTGAGTCTCTGGAACTACGTAATGTAGACCTCTGCGTTGCCAGTATGTCTCAAGTGGGCTATTGTTAATTTGTGGTAGCATCGGATGTGCTCTAGCCATATAAATTGGTGGAAAGACTAAGGCACATAAGATCTCCAAGGCCCATAAATCGTTTGGGGAAATTCCACCCGGTTGGAGAGATATTAAAATAATTAATATTTTTAATAGGGTTCTTAAGTCCAAACTTAGGAAAATTAAAATATTAACGGGTATTAATATAAAACTGGGTGAGAATGTTCTAAATGACATGGATCAAGCCAAATCTATTCTTAGTTGTTGATTAGGGACTTAATCTCGATTGTTGAAGACTCAACATGAAAAGTATAAGAGAAGGCTTGAGGGTCAATTGGAGACACGCCAAGATTGATTAGTCAGTTCGATTTTCTGGAGCGGGGTTTTGCTGAGAGAATCGAGATAGTGATCTGTTGCAACGAGGGAAAGTTTGGCACAAGGCCGAGAATACATAGCAAAGAGGCAAAGATAGTGCCAAAGAGACAACGTAGAGCCTGGAGAGGCTGACGCAAAGGCTAAGGAGGCAAATGTGGGTTACATAGAGCACTAGAGGTCTAACGTAAAGGCATCTGTAGCTGTGCAGAGGCTAGCAAAATGGATGCAAGGCCAAGAGACAGAACTGGGTGATTTTCGTGGGGAAGGCTAAGTGCTAGTGAGCTCAAAGGGTGACGCAATCCTTAGCAGAGTGATGCAGAGTAGTGGAGAAGCTTGGAGCAGCTTTTGTTGTCCAACTAAGAAACTGTCATATTTATTGTGGGATCGATCATCTGGTGACTAATCAGTCATAATATATGTCTTCGAGGAGAGGTACTTCTATCGAGGGCATTCTCTATTGTGTGAGCCATTTCTGGCACCATAGTTGTATTCAGAAACTGCATAGTAATAAAACCCTCATATCTGCTACACTGGTTTTCCCGCATTGGGTATTTCCGGGGACGATTGTCCAAAAATAACGATGTCCCTTGTGTGTTTGTCTCAGTTATTTTAGTTGTTGATCTGTATATGTGTTAACGCTGCATTTGTGTTTATTTTCAATATTTATTGTTAGCGCGGGATCCCCTAAGGGAAGTTTTGGGGCTTAAAGCCCAGATTTTGGTCAAAAATTGTAACTCCGATGTAAAGACTCCGCATTTTGTGGGCGCGGAGCACGTAGCTTGTAAAAGAGTCATAGGGTTGTCCGCCCTCAATTTTGTAATGTACTGTTGGCTATAAGAACCTACCCATGGTTCGTGGACCATGGGATTGTATAAATAGAGCGAGGCTTTAAGTAGTTAAGAGATCACCCAATAATGAGGATAAGGATGAAGAGTTGAGTCATATCTAAAGTGTAAAGTCTAGTTTTGGGTCGTAGAGTAAGAGAAGGCTCTGTTGACTACTGGAGTAGCACCTGATGATTATGTGAAGACTCCATGCCCAAGGATGATCCAAAGGACACTTGTACCATCAGATGTCATCAGTCAACAAAGTTTTTTAACTCTCCTTCTATCTTCTCATCATCTTTCTTCTTTGTACCCAGATTCCACACCCTGCGGGGAATTGTTATAAGTGATGCTAGTATGATGATTTTCTTGAATTTGTAATAGGCCTAGGATGTGGGACTCGATCAGCAAACGAGTACACCTTGGAGTGTTTTTTTTATCCGGTTAATTATCCCTTCTTTTTCAGAGGCGGATAATTCTCTGGAATTTTTCACTCATTTTTACCCCAAAGCCAAGGTGACGGTTTGAAGATTGAGCCCCTGACACATCTTAATGTCTAGGGTCGATGTATATTACCATACTAGATCACACAAAAAGTTTCGTGGAATTTGGCTAGGTCTAAGTAGGATTTTTTAATAGTTAAAATTTTCCCGCAAAACGGGAATTTTTTAATTATTTTTTTATGTAAAGGCATAAATAAGTGGCCTTAGGAAATGTCTGGGGCGTATGACCACTCGAAATTCATCCTCAGAGGCCAAGCATTCTCCTAGAGCCTACTTTGGGGGTCAAAAAATGACTCAGAGTCCCTCAAAAGCCGATTTTTCAAGTGACAGTAGCAAAAATGAAGAAAAAAATTCAAAAAAAAAAAATTGAATAATTGGAAAAATTTATAAATTTTTCCAAAGTCAAAATAAGTCAAATTTTGACATGGAAATTAGGTGGAGAGTCAAAGGTGATGTGGCAGAGCATGTGGGACCCACCTCATAAGGTATAACAGGCTCAAGTCAAAAGTTTCAACTCAAAGTCAAAGAAAGTCAAAGCAAGTCAAAAGACAGTCAGCAAAGTTCCACGTTGAAGTTCATAAAGCATCGAATTGCTAAAGGTCATTTTTGTTTTAATTTGAAATTAAAAATAAGTGAGTGGGAAGGGACCCCACCTCACTACATGTGATTTACGTATAGCTGAAATAGACAAAAGGCACATGTTAAAAAAAAAAGCTCCACGCAGTTATCAAAGATATACGCTGATTTAGTTTGCAAACACATGGGCAGTCAACGTTGAAGGTCAGCCAAGCATTTACGTTGGCAATAAATAGAAGATACGCAGGCAGTTAAAGCAGCTCCACGCTGGCCCACTCAAAGCTCCACTAAGGGATACGCTGCCCATTTTTTATGCCACCTACAGCAGTTATCTCCAGCAGTTTGCAACAGTCATACACAGCTGTTTACGTAGGCAGTATCAACAGCAGTTTAACGCAAGTCAAACAGCATGTTTACGTTGGCAAGTTGGCAGCCCACACGCAGATTTTGGAGGCAGCCGAGCTCAGCATTTAACACAGAAAATACGCATAGTTAACACATGTTAGTCCCAGTAGTTTACAAAGGCAATCAACAGCAGTTTGAAGGCAGCCAATCCTACAACAGTTTGGAGACACATGGACAGTCCTCTAAGCCACTTGTACAAATTCGTTTTACATTGGGATTGTCACTTGTTACACTTGTCATTGTCTCTTGGCATTGGGATCTCCTCCCATTTCTTATTTATATGAGCCTTGGGCTCTTATTGTAGGATCATAGAACGAGCTGTTGGGCTTGCGGAAGCTCTGCTGGATTTTGTACTTACCTTTCACATAAATAAATAAAAGTCTTTGGGGTTACTGGCTTCTTTTGTGGCGCATGCTTTGGTTGATGAGGTATACCTGTGTCGTTTGATATTCATTTGATTTCATAATTGCTATCTAGTTGTTTTTCTTTGTGCATTTGCTTGAGGGCATTATTGTCTAGGGAGGAGAGATTTGCAGCTATCTCAAATCTCCTTTGGGCTTGGTATATTTTGTACACTTGTTGTAGCTTGTCATTCTCGGTTGAATGACAAGCTCAACTTGGTCTCTATATGCCAAGTCCCTTTTGCACTAACAATTGGTTTGCAAGCATTTTTGTGTTTTCAAGGGATAGGTTGCCAGCTCTATTGGAGTGTGAGGACTTCTTCGGTCGGAATAGTCACCTCCAACGATATCAAAGGTCCCACAAATTGTTCAAGCCAACAATCTCATAAGACATCAAAAGATTTATTTAAGAGGGGGTTTCCTGAGCCCTTTGCTTGTTTTCTATCTTGAAAAATTATCACATATTTTCTTCTCTCATTTGAAAGCATTTGACTTCATTCTAAGCAAATAAAAAATACAATAAAACATTTTTCATTTCATAAAGAGCAACGCTTTGAAAGGCACTGGTTGTTTATGTGTTTCATGCTTATCTCATGTGTTAATGGCTATTGCTCGTATCAGGTTTTGCTTGTAGATCTGAGATAAATAATCTATTTAACTCTAACAATTCTCCTAGAAACTCGCATCTTTGTTTTTAGCTTAACTTTTCATTAGGGACCACCCCCCTTAGCTAACCTAGGAGATAGCTCAAACGAAGAGAGTTGGGATTAGTGTGACAACCCCTTCTCTGAGTTCCTTGCCACCAACCACACCTTGTGGGGTTGAAGGCTTTTCTCACTGACTTGTAGGTAGGTGCGGGCGGCAGGGTCAACAGTCCCTAAGGTGAATGGATGAGGGTAGCCTATGGAACAAGGGCTCTAGGAGATTTTAAGGATGAACAACTTGATGAATTTAAAGCAAATCTCGGTCAATTAAGATAAATAATTCAAATAAAACACAATCACAAAGATATAAATGACTATAGACGAGTGCTTTTAATATTTGAATTAACCATAGAATAAATAAAACAAGTTACCAGTGAAAACTTATAAATGTGGCAAAACGACGATCATGAACAATTAATTGTAAAATGCCCAAAACTTTAGCATATAGGATAATCTAGCAAAATAATCTTTCTCCAATAGTCAATATGATTTAAAACATGTATCGCACCTTGACCATAGAAAAATCATGAAAATTTAAGATCTTGCACTTAACACTAGAAACACCAAGGAATTTCAAATTAGCATTTTAAGTATTCCTTAGGCAATAACTTTAATGGTAAATGAAGCAATCAAAATCTTTTAATGTGACGAATATAAAACAAATCAAAGGGTTAAAATTGAATTTTTAATGAGCGCAAATCCTTTAATTTACTTTAGTTCATTCTAAATTCTAAAGTCATCAAAATTAATTTTTTTTTTAGAATTGTTTAGTTTTTAATTTTTAATTTTTAAATTTTAGAAAGTTTTATGATTTTTAATGAATTATTTAAATGAAAACGAAAAATAAAAAAATTTAAAATCATAAGCCAAAAACAAAAAGTGAGAAAATCAAATCAAATAAAAAAAATTAAAAATAAAAGTCAAAATAGAAAATTGAAATTAATTTTTTTTTTTTGAATCTAACTAAAGCTTCAAAAGAAATGAAATCAGATATATAAAAAAAAAAAACTAACCTAAACCCTAACTGTGACACTAAAACAAAATATAAACAAATGGAACTAAAAAAAATATCGAAAAGTGTTTTGTTTGTGTCGGTTTGCAAGGCTTGATGGTGGTTTAGCAGCCCAACGGAGCAGCGGAGGATAGAAGGGCAAGGTTTGGAGGCTACAAGCAGAACGCACAAAGTGAGGAGTTGGTGCGTATGGATTGGAACCACTGTGAGGGCAAGGAGAGACCACATGCAACAGGAGAGGAGTTCGCAGTTTGCATTGCCAACAAGAAGGCAACGAAAACGGACAGAGACTGCACGGGAAATGGAGCAATGGAGCAGTGGTTAACGAGGGTTTAGTATAGGTATGGAGGATGCGGGCTGCAAAGGAGAATGGAGGGGAGAAGTTTATGTCGAGGTTGCAGGGTTTAGGCAACTGCGGATTAATGAAGGAAAACGGTGGGTAACTTATGGAGAAGAGCTGGAATGGAAGGGAAATGGATGAAGCAGCGAAGGGAGGTGGAATGGCAGCGGATTTGCAGGTGATGGCAGCAAAAAAAAAAGCAGAGTTGTAGCTGTGGGTTTGTTGGAGCAGCAAAACAAAGGTTTTTGGAAGGGTTTTGCAGTGGCGAAAATGGTAGCAGAGAGGACGGTTTGGGCAAAAGGACAAAGAAATATGAAATTTCCAGAAAACCCCAAGATGTAGACAGTAAAAACAAATTCGAAATTTTCTGTTTAGAAAACCCTAGGCAACAAAGAAATGGTAGCCCAAAACTCGAGATAAACCCAAAAAAACGAATTTCACACCAATGTATTTTTATGCTTCAGATTTGTCAGTGGAACCCCTGTAAAATTATTTCCAGATTTAAAAAATTTAAAACCTTTGGACTGAAAAAATAATGCTCATGCAAAAAATGATTTGAGGCCAAATCTTACCCTCCAGGGCCTAGATCTGGCTTTGAATCAAACTTCACCTCTAGATCTGCAACCTGTACCTGAAAACAAAAAACACCGAAAACCCTGATATACACAAAATAAACAAACCACTAGAAACCCAAATTAGAAAACCTAATTTTTTACAGATCTATGCACAAGAATGACAGATCTATCAGAGCTGAGGAGTGTGAGTCCAACTCCGCTCCCAGATCTAATAATCTAAGGCTCTCAACAATCAGATTCATCAATTTCGCACATAAAAAATTATTTTTTTTAAATTTTAAAGGAGGTGCTTAGCTCAAACCCTTCATGCATCACCAATAAAAATCTTATGATAAGCCCGGGATCAAATTAAGCTGGGCTCTTCAAAAAACACGCATCGGGAGTTGGTTGGTCCAACTGAAAACTTCCCCTAACGCCCGAGGATCTAAAAGAAATCAAGACTATCTCGCAAAACTCAATTCAACCATCAAAATAGAGCGAGAAAATAATAATAAATTCAGATAAATAGAGATACCTGCTATTACATTGAAAATTTAAATTATCATTTACTGAGCAAGAGACCTGTACTCAAATCACTCTTTTAGAAGCTATTATCAATGGCTAAAAAAAATTTACGCATGAAAAATGAAACATGTTACAGTATTTCCATGAAGAGTAACACTGGTGAAGATTAACCCCAAAGTCTTTCTTTATTATTAAAAAAAAAAGATTACATGAGAGCTTTTAACTTATCACGACTCACAGATCGGATGGATCATTTGACAAATGATTTCCTATTTAAAAGTAAATCTTACAACGGCTAGTTCGAGTGATCCTCATCAAAGCAATCTCGATCGTTGATGAGGATTAACATTTCTTTTAATCTCATTTGTCGAAATTTAAATTCTTGAGGAAATTCAAAATTTTCAATTAAATGCATTTTAATTAACTCAAAAATACAAATTTTGAGCTAATTTCCTAAAAAATGTAACTTTGACTTAATCTCCGGGGACCAAAGTCTTAAAATTTAGCAAAATAATTAATTTACCTTAGTCCCAAGATCTTTTAAAATTTGATTTTTAAGGACCCACGAATTTTGCCTTTGGAGAATTTAAATTTACCTAGGACCTAGAACTAATTAAATTTCTAGCTTAGGATTTTAATTAATTTTTGACCATTAATTAACTTATGAGGGGATACATTATTTTTCCAACGCTCAAGACACTTTATATCATAATTTTCATATTTTTTATATGATGAGGGGGGAAATCCACCTGTAATAGACTTTCACAGACTACCATTTTTGCGACACAAATATAATTCAGCAGACTAAGCAATTTGTAATAAAATAACCTAACCAAATAGCTAGGATTATTTTCAAATCACTTTTACATAGACTCCATCTATAACATTAGGACTCCCCTGAGAACCCAGTGACAAAATACATTCTGGCTTTGGGGTGAGACTAAAGGAACACTTTGTCGACCATTCGAGAATGGATTGGTGAGACAAAAAACCTCTCAAAATGTAGATTGTCACCAGAAAAGTAGGTTTACTTAGGCCATTACATACATGACACGGTTCTACTGAGATTATTTACATCATATATATGCAGAATGGGTTTACATTATAACGTGATGATCAGGTTGTTGATGATTGCTGGACGACACGGACACATCGATCAGGCGTTATCCCTTTTGCAAAAAAATGGGGGTGTATTGCTATGGGTCGTTGACACGTAGTGGTCAACATTTGGCTCTACTTGGGGACACGTTGCTGCACTGGAGGAATGTGAGAATTCAGAATCTGCATCCACGCAACACACAAGATAACATAAGTAGCAACCATTCAAAAATCATCATATAACATTAAGAGCATGAAAGATATAAGCTCTTCATTTATTAACTATCCTAATAACATGAAAAACATGAATCTGACATAACTACAAAATGAAATGCTGAAATGAAAGGTTGTGTTAGGAATACAATACAAAGGATGCCCAATGGCATCAGATGTCCACTTTGAAGTACAATTTGAGCATTTGGCCATTTGTGGGTAAATGCAGTGGTTCGCCTTCCAATGTGCTCAAATGGAATGAGTTGGGTCCTGCAGCGTCTCGAATGATGTATGGTCCCAACCACAAACTGTCAAATTTGTTATGTTTTCCTGTTAAAATTGGCAACTAGGGCCAAACTCCATGTTGGTCATCTTATTAATCGCAACTGACATTTTTCTTTGATCCCTCTCATTGAGAGGTGTAGGATTGAGCTCATATTTGGTTGAGTCTCATTGGATTGGTACCAAGAATCTTTTGAGATATCTTTGGGGCACAATCTCTCATGGATTGAGATACATTGCCGGAAATATGACGCTGCATAATTATTCGAATGCTGACTGGGCAGGCAGTGTGGAGAATCACTAGAGCACTTCTCAGTGTTGGTTCTCTTTGGGTTCTGCTTTGATATCATGGATGAACAAGAAGCAGAAGTCGGTTGCTATAAGCACTGCCGAGACCAAATACATAGCTACGAGTATGATCTCGAATGAAGCTGCCTGGTTGTGGAAGCTCTTCAGTGAGTTGTTTGTACATATGATGAATACCACCCTGATTCTCTGTGACAACTAGGGGGGGATTCGATTGTTGAGGAATCCCGTATTCGATGATTGCTCTAGCCGATAGACATCAGATACTACCTTATCTGGGATATGGTAAGTCGATGGGTGAGGAGGCTCCATTGCATTGAGACTGATGTACAGGTCGCAGACATTTTGTCAAAGCCCCGGGGAAAGGTCAAATCTGTGACTTTCTCGAACGACTTGGAGTCAAAGCCTCGGGAAAAGGTCAATTCTTCTTCTTCATGGTTCAGTAGAGTAGAGTAGAGTAGAGCAGAGCAAAGCAGAGCAGAGCAAAGTAGAGCAGAGCTCAGCAGAGCAGAGCAGTGCAAGGTGTTGACCACTAGAGTGGCACTTGATGATTACATGAAGACCCCATGCCCAAGGATGATCCAGAGGACACTTGTACCATCATATATCGTCAGTCAATAGAGTTTTTTAACTCTACTTCTCTGTTCTCATCATCTTTCTTGTATCCAGATTCGACACCCTACGAGGAATTGTAATAAGTGATACTAGTAATAATGAGTTTTGAGTCTGTAACAGGCCTAGGATGTTGGGACTCGATCAACAAATGAGTACACCTTGGAGTGTTCTTTTATCTGATTAATTATCCCTTCTTTTTTAGAGGCAGATAATTTTCTGGGTTTTTACAGTCATGTTTTACCCCAAAGCTAGGGTGACGGTTTAAAGGTTGAGCCCTTGACACATCTTAGTATCTAGAGTTAATGTATATTACCATACTAGATCACACAAAAAATTTCGTGGAATTTGGTTAGGTCTTGGTAGTCATTTTTTAATTTTTTAGATCTCTCGTAGGTCAAAAATTGCAAATGAAATTCAATTTAAATTGTAATAAGTGTAGTCTAGAGAATTTGTATGGGTATGAGTAATCAAAATTACACCTCTAACCCTCAAATTTCTATTATAACACACTTTGAGGGGTTAATAATGTGTTTTGGACCTTCAAAACCCACTTTTCTTAAGTTTAGTGGGAAATCTGGCAATTAATTAAGCCAAAAATTAAATAAATGGAGAAAAATAAATATCCACACATGCTAAATGTTGTGGAAATGAGGTGGAAAATTATGGGGGAGTTAAACTGAAGTCCCGACGTGATGTGGACTCCTAAAATCAAGGAAAGGACATGTGCTCAAATAAAATCGAATTTCTGGCATTAAATGAAAAAACTGTTTGGAAATTCGAATTTGTGAAGTTAATGCACATTTGGGAGGATTTGAAAGAATATTGGTGGAGATTTTTTTGGGAAATTGTCCCCACATAGGTTACCACCATATACACTTGCCATTCCACCATAAAATTCGAATTTGGCACAGAAGGGAAGAAGAAAATGATGTCCACTTGCCAGAATTCGATTGTTACACTTGGCATTGGAGCTCCATTCAACAAATTCGAATTTCTCTTTGGGATTGTCACCTGATGGCACTTGTTTAATCACTTCTACATTGGGATTGACTCCAATGCCATTTGTCATTGTCATTCTTCATTGGGATTTGCTCCCAACTCTCTATATAATAGAGCTATGAGCTCTCACATTGTATCATATTGTTACTAGCTATTGTGCTTGCGGAAGTGCTATTGCCTTGTACACTTTTAGAAATATCAATAAAGACTTTGGGGTTTCATTCATGAGGTGTTCCTCCTTTTTGAGTGATGAATTGTTGAGCAGTGGTATAATTCCTTTACTCATGCTTTGATCTAATTTGCTTCCATATTCTCTTGTAGATTTGTTAATGTAGAGCTATCTTGCATTGACATTTGATTTAGAAGTATGCTCTAGGTATAGAATGCTCTAGATGGTTTTAAATAAATCTCTAGAGTTTCTTATCATTGTTTATTGCTAAATCTATGTGGAACTAATTCTTGATTGAAGTTTTGTAGAGGGAACATCTTGTTGGGATTACAAAATCAAGCGTGAGGGGAAGTCTTTGGAGAGACCAACCCACTCTTGATACATTCTTAAAGGAGCGCTCATTTATTCTTTGAACTTTCATTGTCTTATCTTACAAGGTGGTTTTGCAGGGATTTCGGCACATAGCTTGTACACAAGCCGAGAACTTCTAAATTTAAATCTTTTTAAAAAAAACATTGTACTTCATTTCCTTCATTTGCTATCTAAGAGTTTGAAGATGGCTAAACAAAGACGAGAGTTTACTCTCACTCTTTAGCTTAGCCTTTTGTAAATTATAATTGTACATATACATTTTATTTTGTTGATTTTTGCATTAATACTTAACTTATTTTGGAGCCATCGTTTGGATTGTGTAACGAATAAAATATAAATAATATAAATATAATGTAAAAGATAATAATCATAAATAATAGTTAGTTAAGCTAGTAATTAGGTTGAAGAGGCCATGTCTTAATAGGACGTGACTCTTCATGAAGAGACACTTGGTATATAAGCAAGCCTCTCGTTCTCATTTGTAAATCATTCATTCTCATTCTTATTCGTTTTAATATAATATTTATATCCTTAATGGATATCTTGATATTCCAAGTCTTTTGGAGTAATTAATTTATAGAAGGAACACGAATAAAATATAAATAATATAAATATAATGTAAAAGATAATAATCATAAATAATAGTTAGTTAAGCTAGTAATTAGGTTGAAGAGGCATGTCTAATAGGACGTGACTCTTCATGAAGAGACACTTGGTATATAAGCAAGCCTCTCGTTCTCATTTGTAAATCATTCATTCTCATTCTTATTCGTATTTAATATAATATTTACATCCTTAATGGATATCTTGATATTCCAAGTCGTTTGGTATTAGAGCCACGTTTGGCTGATCACCAAGCCTTTGGCTATCAACCTACATCAACCTTGTCGCTGTCATAATTGAAGCATTTCGCTACACATTGGGAGATTCTCCATTTTTTAGGTCTTTGGCCATTTGCTTAAAAAAAAAACTATTTTAAAAAAATTAATAAAGAATAAAGAAGAAGGGTGTATAAAAAAAAGAGCAAAGGAAATAATATATTCTGAACAAAAAAAAAAAAAGTGAAAACATATATATATAAATGTCTTACATTATTGATAAAAAGTGCATAATAAAGATAAGCGGGAATCTTTTCAAGTATATTTAAGACTTTTTACGTAGAGAAATCCGTGGTTTTAGAAACCAATGGTAATTGCCCGTGGTTTTAGAAACCAGTGGTAAGTTTTACATTTTACGTGGAGAACATTAACCGAGGTTTTAGAAACAACCGATGGTAATTGCCCATGGTATTTTAGAAACCAATGGTAATTGCTCGTGGTTTTAGAAACCAGTGGTAAGTTTTACATTTGGAGCACATTAACCGAGGTTTTAGAAACAACCCATGGTAATTGCCCGTGGTATTTTAAAAGTAAAAGATATTTTGATAACATTGGAGAAAAAAGGTGTGATCTAAATAATTTTAATTGTTCAATTCTAAAGATTGTGACCGTACCAAGAGTCACGTCTCATCCAAATTTTCCGAGGAAAAAAAATATTATTATAATTATAAAAAAGGATACTATATAAGCCTTATATAGTTACATATAAAAGGAAAAG